>LBNU01018814.1:5488-30087 GCA_014162995.1 Artemisia annua
TGCTTGAGCAACGAAACATTCTCCTTTGGTCTTTTTGTCTTCATCATCAAATCTTTTTCTTCGTGTTGTTTTCCTTTTATCTTGTGCTATTTGTCGCTTTTTAATGAGTCTTTTAAACTCTTTGACACCCTTTGCATATTCTTCGTCTTCACTTTCGGAATTAGAATCGTCATCGTCACTTAGTTCCTTCTGGGTTGGCATCTCTATATAGTCTTCTTGTTCATTCTTGTCATGGCTCATGTTGTTTTTGGCATCATTAACTACATATAAGACATTTGAACTAGTAGCACTTGTACTTATTTCTACTAAATATTTATCTACAATACTTTATTTTGCTACTAACTCATGTGCAAATTTTTCTTTGGCTTGACATTTTTCTTGGTGATATTTTAAAAGATTTTTCCACATGTCGTTTGCCGTTTGACAAAAAAATATTCTTTCATATTCAACATTTGGTATAGCTTTGTATATAATAAATTTTGCCAAGTTATTTTGTTTTTCAAAAGTAGTATTTATTGATTTAATATCACCAATTGAAATGACATGCCAAATATTATAGTCTATTGATTTCACATAACTTTCGAATTGATTTTTCCATGTAAGAAAATTTTCATTTTCAAGAAATGGTTGTTTAAAAACAATTTTCCCTTCTAAATATTTTTCCATTTCCATAGATCGATTTCATGTTTTAAAATACAATATATTTTAAAAATCTTGTTTGACGTGGCTCTTGATACCAATTGTGGAAAACTAGAAGGGGGGGTTGAATAGTTTTACGTCTTTTTAATTTACAAAAACTTTGTTTATGAAAACACCAATCCGTACTTTATATGATACCAAAAGGCTTGCACAATTATAAACCAAAAATATCAACAAGTATATAATATGATAAGTATGTAAGTAAGTAAGTAAAAAGATAGAGATGGAAGGATGGCACCGTGAAACAAAGGATAAAAAAGACCCTTTACACCTTGTGGTCATATACATATTCCAAACATAGCCACAAGGTTCAGGGTTGTACTCTTGGGAAACTGCAGTGTTGTATGGATTCCATACTTCAAAGGGTACAGGGTAATCTATTGGAAGGAATCTGGCTTTGGATTTGACACCTGGAGGTCTATCCTTATCCCTAGTGTCCATGTGGGGAAGACTAAGTTGGGAATGAGAGTGGGTAGTTATCTGATCAGCAGTATCCAGTCGCTAAGATGAAAAGATTATTGAGAAAAGTTTGGAGATCCCCTAATCCAGTTGCTAATGATCGCACACATGCGAGCAGTTGTAGGATTGATCAAGCTCAGCTTCTTCAACAGAAGTCTCCACTTTGATCTGGTATATTTGTGTAATTGTGTTATTTTATTTTTTAGTAAAAAAAAAAGTACGAACTATTTCAGATTTGTGGTATAAGTACTCTGTGATGGTTATCAGACTCACCAGATGTGACTTGTGTCCTCCAAAGAGTTGGCTAGTCCAAGGGATCAGCTTTTGGTAAAGACTAATCAATATATTGATTACGAATGGTTGCGTCAAACATAGGGTATTCCACCACCCATGCTTCATTGCTGGAGAGTTGAGAATGGTCTCAAATTGACACGGATCAACTGGAAATTCCAAATAATTGGCTATCCTGAGCAAACGCACAGGTAAAGACCATTCAAATCGTTTAATAGTTGATGATTGTACTAAAAATCATAGGGTATCAAGTGTAGCCGATGGTTTTCGCAATTAAACTTTTGGTACTCGAGGAGTGATGCTATTGGTAAAGAGAGTATCAAATCCATTAATTTTCAATGATCACCTCTCACAGGAGTTTAATAACACCTGGAGTTGAGTGAGAATAGTATGAAACTAATCTGTTTTGATGTATCGATTGTCATATGTTGCTGCAAAGATATTGTGTTTCAAGCTTATTCATCATAGAGATGTTATCTTTTTGATTCTTTGCTGCTGATGTTTGAAGACAATCCTCTAGTGTGCTGTGTTTAACGATCTATCAAGAAATCTTGAACTTAACCCAGGTCAAATTCAAGATTAGGGGAGGATTGTTGGGAATTGTGCTGAGTGTGAATTCCACTGATGGTTACTGCTGAAGGGAATCTGCTGAAGACCAGATTCTGCTGATGAAGTATTACTGCTGAAGACATAGTTCAGCATGTTTAGTTTCTGCGGATTTAGTACCACCGCGTATTATGTAATGTAGTTAGGATATGCATGAGTTATATTAGGAAAAGATAATCATATTATTTAAAGTTTATAGAAAATATGTTTCTTGGGAAACGGTTTAGGTTAGGGTTCCTTGTCTATAAAAGGAACACAAGTTTATGTTTTATGTAACGAACGAGTTTATAAGTTTTCAATATATAATCCATAGAGGATTAAGCGTTCTTAGTATTCATTGTTTATGCTTGTATTTGTTTTCCGCATTAGAGTACAAGCTTTGGAGATTCTCTATTAGAGTGTTTGTGATTACATAGACACTGCTAACGATCAACGAGAGCTACAAGATCTATCAAGGATATATAGATTCGACAACAACACACCACAACTTATCACTACTTCTTCACTACTTGTACACACCTCAACTTCTTCACTACTACACACCACTTCACTACTTCACTACTTAATCTTCTTCTCTAACCAACTTCTATTCACAACTAGCTCTCCTAGAACTACTTACTATAAACACAACACTACTT
Source organism: Artemisia annua (assembly GCA_014162995.1). Classification (NCBI taxonomy): domain Eukaryota; kingdom Viridiplantae; phylum Streptophyta; class Magnoliopsida; order Asterales; family Asteraceae; genus Artemisia; species Artemisia annua. The sequence continues at coordinate 8,182 of LBNU01018814.1, forward strand.
CACAAATGCTATACACAATATACACAACAAATATACAATACTTCTTAAACTTGAGGTTGAAGGAGTATTCTTCTCTTGCACTTTGGATGAGGATGGATGAGGAGGGATTGAATCACTTGAAACAAGGATTAATAATCAAATGATCAAAGGGTTTTAGAAGATGTTTAGAGAGATTTAGATCTGAAAATTTTCGTGCAAGAGGTGAGAAAAATACCAGGTTTGAGGTGGTATTTATAGGAGAAAATTTCTGACAGAATCTGACAGGGGAGCGTGGCCGGCCCCCTTAATTCATGGCCGGCCCCCTTAAAATTAAGGGGGCCGCCCAGCTGTAACGGCCAGAAATTCTGTCTTTTAGTGGGGAAAGTTTATTTTGGTGAAAAACTAACTGATTTTGGTTAAAAATTTGAATTCATATATTTAGTATGATTTAAACATTTTCTTTTATTACCAAAAGTGTTTTTCAAAAATATATAATATGTTTACATTATTAAATAAACTTTGTAGTAATTAATTAAATACCCCTTTGATCATGAGATGTATTAATCACTTGTTTATTCATACCTTAAGTGATTAAGTTGGATAAGATGATATAAACTAGCTTAATACTTGTTTACGTAGTAATCTTACGTTTAATGATTTTACATTTTGTGATCGTCAAAACGTAGAGATATCGAAAAATATAAATAACGTTTTTATGCATTATTTATGTCAACACATTCTATCATATGGGGCATACCATGCCAGCTCGTAGAAATGAGTGGTGTACTTGAGGATATTATTCCCCTTCGCAGTTAAGTCCTAAATTTCTTGTTCCATTGCCCGCAATTTGTATCTCGAACAGTATTCTGTAATCATCAACCTTCTTAGTTTACCCCAAAAGATTGAGTGAGCAGTGTTAACTTCTACTTCTTGGACATAGGTGTGCCACCATCTTAGGGTACAACCCTGAAATGTGCAAGTGGCAAACTTAATTCTGTCGTCCTTTAGGTAATTTCCACCTTGAAATATGTGCCTTACTCCTTTGATTCCTTTGCACAGTCTTATTGCGCCTTCAGTTCTGTTAAAAGTGTGACGATTTCATTCCATGAATTTCTTGTGGGTAAGATTATGAATTTTAGGTGCAGCATTTCCTTCTTCTTCGCCTTCAGCTGATTCAATTCCTTCCGGAGCATTGATTACCTTCATCTCCTATTTGGTGGGGGTTGTGGTTATGTCTTCAAAAATGGTCTACTTATGGAGGGTTTGGGTACTCATTGTTTGTAGTGTAATTCCGTAAACACCACAGAAGTTATATCATGATAAGGACTTGGGTGATAACTAAGGTCATGATGCTTATAAATGTATATCTATCCGGGATAATCTAAGATGACGTCTTGTAGTAGCACAATCACTGTCATAAAGTAGGTCTACAATTTGTTGGATTGTTCCGCAACCATGGAAGTCAATTACAAATGTCCTTGTAGAGTCTACTATCTGAGACTCTCAGTGTGGTGATACAGTGATTGAAAACTTCGAATGAAAGGCTAGTCTAAGCGTTGTCTGCCGCTTTCCAGAGTGGGTCCTTAATAGTGATATGATGCCGAATCATCTTGTGTTGGTTAAACGTTGTCCAAGGTATCTTGTAAGTTCATAACGTCATGGAGACGTGTGTTGGTTATAACTAAGGCATATAGAGTATAAAGTTTTCCTGATGAGGTGTTGGTGTTCTTGCTGGAACTATGGTGGTTGGAACATTATTCACAGGCAGTCATCCAAATTCTTCTACAGGGAAATTTGTAAGGGAAATGACTTTGGTGGTGGTACATGAGTAGTGAGTAGCCTAGGGTGAGAGATTACACTTTCTTCCTTGGAAAAAGTCTGTAAGTCTTGTAGATTGATACTTTATGTCTGCCAGTTTGTCTAAGTCAAGCAACGGAAGCCATTCTAGTCCTTTAGTGTACTAATAGTAATATAGGTGAGATAGCGAGGATCTCTGTTTCCTTGAGAGGTTCGGTTTCAGTACTCGATACTACAAGTGATGTGTCTGAGTTTTAGGTGAGGTGACTTTCCTTTTTGTGTTTTTAGTGTGACCTTTTTCCAAAGAGTTCCTTGAAGTTTTATCGAGTCTAATTTTTTTCTTTGACGGTATTTCCCTTTTGATGATTGGTCTATTGGTGCTAGTGGGAGAGGCATCTTTGTTGTTTAAACTCTTAGTGTTGTGGCAACACCATCAGCTACCAAATACTTCGGGTTGTAGCCCAAGTCATGATTGGTTCTGATGTGACAGTTGTTGCATCTCTGCAAGAAGGTATATTTCTCTTAATACCATGGTGGATACAAATTTAGAATTTGTTTCGTGATCACCTTAATAGGGTAGTACGATAAAACCGGTCATCTTTGAATTTCATCGGTGGATGTCCTAATATAGTAAGGAATAAGTGTGTCTTCCCGACTCATTTGTGTTCAACCATAATGCCCACGGCACAATACTCATGAATATAGTTAAACAACCATATTCCTCATAAATTTTCATCAATACGTAGCGATCATAACTAACAGTACTTGTTTTAATAACTTGCTTGATTGTTTACAAAACAACATATCACAAGANGTCATCTTTGAATTTCATCGGTGGATGTCCTAATATAGTAAGGAATAAGTGTGTCTTCCCGACTCATTTGTGTTCAACCATAATGCCCACGGCACAATACTCATGAATATAGTTAAACAACCATATTCCTCATAAATTTTCATCAATACGTAGCGATCATAACTAACAGTACTTGTTTTAATAACTTGCTTGATTGTTTACAAAACAACATATCACAAGATCGTTTATTAATGCCATTTGTGGCAAGTTAAGGTGTCCATGCTACAAATGATACATAGAAAATCTGTAAGCCGTCTGGCATGTCTTTAATCTGCTTTAGAGCTTTCAAGCTTTCTCAGTTAATATCTCTACCCGCTAGTTTCTGCGCAGTGTCCATGTTTGTGAGGTGTCTATAAACTCTTGTTTTATACTCAGCTAGGCATCCAACATCGCCCCTCAGGCGGTAATCGTTTGACTCTAAGTCTTTGCCATGTCTCCAGCTAGTTATAGGGTTTTCTCCACACCCTCTACCCTGGCACGTAATCCCTGTGTTGCCTATTGGGTTGTAACACGTGTGTGCTCAATAGCATCTACTCTAAAACTCATATCGAGATACTCTCATTCTCCGATAGACATTCTTTCAAATATTACTCTGAGATCCTGGTCGTATGACTCATAGCGATCAAGTGGTGATTTATTAAGGTGATTGGAGTGAAGCTCCACTAGCCAGTGAATCCAACTGAGTCTGAATTTGTGTGACTGCATCAGTTTCGGTAGCTATTGGCGATGCTCCTGGAGATGGGGAGTCTGAAGACTCGAATAATGGTGAAGGAGATACATGGTTTGAATTCACAATAGGGGTGTATCCATTCATACATGGCATACCGTATCATTATTTGTTTCAATCTGAGATCTTTTCGACTTCTGACCAATCTCAAACGTACTGGGCACATCCTCCAGTGTTAGGCCAACTCGAGGTATGACTGTCTTTGCGGACGGTAAAGACAATAATGTGAGTGGTGAGGATGGTGGTGGCAGAAGCATGTAATGTTCTGGGATGATGGTGTGATCACTCGATCATATCGAGAAGTGAGGTGGGTGACAAAAGTGATGATGATACTGTGGGAACTAGATAGGCCCGTATTCTCCTGCTAGGAGTGTTTACCCGGATGGGACCACTTGGGTTTCTTCTGAATAACATCAGGAATAGTTCGAGCTCATAGGGTTGCAAGACCCTTACTTGTCTGCCTTGAAAAACCCGAGCAGGTGAGGGTGGTGATGGTGCAGGGAAAAGAACCTCTGCAGCAGGTGTAGACTCCCATTGCCATATATTCACGTGTTTGGTATCTCGGGGAGGTGAGTATGAGTGCTACCGATGTCATTGGTAGTGTGGGGAAAGTTCCACCCTTTTCAAAGGGTTCGATTTCCTCTAACGCAGCCTGCGACACTGCAGGTGTCGGTACAACCGGTAGGGTGGTGGATGAAGCATTATCCTCAAGAGAACTCCCATCCTCGGCAAATCCTCAAATCTATGCAGCTAAGTAATAACCTTTACTTAACTTAACCTTGTCGGGTTATAAAGTCAAAGTGCTGCTGAAAGTCAAAGTACTGCTTATTGAAGAAAGTCAAAGTACTGCTTATCAAAGGACTGCTATGATAAAGGACTAACATGCAAAACGTTTAAGGATTATTATGTAATTCTAGAATGTTCTTAGTTTAGAATTAGTTTACTTGTCGTTCAAGTATTGTAAACCGACTAGGGTTTTCCTTATGCCTATAAAAGGATCCCTAGGTTGGTATTAGATATAGATAAATTAGAGTACGAATACGAATACGATTAGGGTTGTTAGTGAATCTGTAATATAAGCAGGTTCAAGGTTTGGTTTTAATATAATCGTTGAAGTTCAAAGTTATTCCTCTTAGCTTTATTGAAGTAGATTCCGCATACTTAATAAAGTATATCAGTGTTCCATTGTTAGTAGTTAAGGATTTATCCAAGATTACTAAGCCCTTACAAGCTACATAGTTAGTTTGGTCAGAGTATATCGATCCAACAAGTGGTATCAGAGCTTGTAAGGAAACTCTGATTAAGAAGAAACTCATAAAACCTTATAACCGATTTACCTACACACCCCTACAAGATGTCGACTGAAGCTGCACCAATCCCATCCATCACCTCACTCAGAATTCCTATCATCAAGAAGGGAGAGTATGATCTTTGGAGCATGAAGATGAGGCAGTACATTGCTATCACAGACCATGCTTTATGGGATGTGATTGTCAATGGTAATGTTGTTCTTGAAGAACCTGTGAAAGTTCCTGGACAACCTGAACCACCTAAACCTACCTTACCAGCAGCTACAAAGAGGAATCAAGACAAGGCTCTCAACATACTGTTGTCTGCTATTCCTGATGGTCACCTACTCAAGTTTCATGATGCTAAGGATGCAAAGCAATTATGGGTTGCTATCAAGACAAGATTTGGAGGTAATGATGCTTCAAAGAAGATGCATAGGAACTTATTGAAGCAACAGTTTGAAACATTCACTGTTGGTGAAAGAGAAGGTCTTGATGCTGCCTATGACAGATTCCAAAATCTTCTTAGTATGCTAGAGTTATATGGAGCAGAGGTATCTGTTGAAGATGCAAACTTGAAGTTCCTAAGAAGTTTGCCATCTGTATGGCATGTGGTTGCTACTATGATCAGAGGACAACCTGGTTTGGATTCTATGGACTTTGATGATCTCTACAACAACTTAAAGGTGTATGAGCATGAGATGAATGGTCAAATAAATTCAAAAGCTCACAACATTGCTTTTATGTCTTCTAAAAACAGAGGCAGTACTTCCACTAAAAGTACTGCTCATCCTATTCAAAGTACTGTTGGTGATAAATGGCACCTTTGCACAACCATGACTACTACCACCTCGTCACCATCAAACATCATCAATTCTGATGATGTTGTATGTTCCTTCTTTGCTCAACAAGCCACTTTACCTGTTACTTATGAAGAAGATTTGTTGCAAATTGAAGAAGATGATCTGGAAGAAATTGACATAAGATGGCAAGTTTCCATGATCACTACAAGAATCAAGAAGTTCATGAAGAAAACAGGAAGAGGTATTGATTTCAAAACTAAACAGGGTATAGCATTTGATAAATCTAAGATTGAGTGCTTTAACTGTCAAAGACCTGGACACTTTGCAAGGGAATGCAAGTTTGCTAAATATCAGGCAAATAGAATGATTGAAAAACCCAAGGTTGAAATCAGAGAAGTTCCTATTACTGAACCAAAACCAAAAGCTTTGGTGGCTCAAGAAAATTTATCATAGGTTGACTGGAGTGCTGAATTTGATGATGAACCAGTAACCTATTCTATGGTTGCAATGGAAGAATTTGATTGGAGCACAGCTTTTGATGAGGAACCAGGATTTGCTGCTTTGGAATCAAGAGATGGTCTTGGAAGCTTTGATGGTCTTGGAAGCTTTGATTGGAGCATGGAAAGGGAAGAAGAACCTTATCTGCTTGCCATGGTAGCTACTTCACCAAGTTCATCCACTATCTCTGAGGTATGTTCTAAATGTAATGATTGTTATCAAAAGTTACTAAAAGACTATGTGACTGAAAGAGATAATTATAGAAGGGCTAGGTCTGAGGTAGCTGGTTATCAATTGACTATAGAATCAATGGAAGCCAAAATAATCACTCATGAAAATAATGAAATGGCTTGGGCAGAAAAATATGAACAACAAGACTATCAATTAAAATTGAGTGAATGGAAGTTAGGTTGTAAAGTCTCTAAAGTTGAAAAGGTCACTAAACAAAGGGATAATTTGCTAGAAAAACTTGCTAGTTGGAAAGAATCTGGTCTTTCACATGTTAGTTTTGTTGAAAAACAAAGAAGATCACACATTAAAACTGGACTAGGTTATGGTGTTGAGTATGATAGTTCAGAAGATAGTCCCACTAGTGATAAGGAACAACTTAATTCAGAGGTAACTTCATCTAGTGATGAAGAATTCATTAGCTTAGATGCCAACACATCTAGTGATGAGGAACCAATTAGTCAAACACCTCCTGAATTTAAGAAAGATAAGGGTTATAATTCAGTTGCTCCACCTACTGGTAGTTTTCAACCACCTAGGACAGATGTTTCTTGTTTTGGAGTAGACAATCTAGAATTTAGGAAGAAGCTTAAAGGTCAATCAAATTCTAGTCCATCTAATTCTGATTCCTTAAAAGAAACAATTGAGAAACCTAAGGTTGAGAAGACACAGAGTAAAGTTAATGGTTCAGGGTGTGATCATAATGCTCAATAGTTTTCTAAAGATTTTTCAAAACAAGCAGTACCTTCAAACTCTTCTCAAAGTACTGTTAAAAATCCAACAGTATCTTCAAGAAGTACTTTTCAAAATACTGCTAATTTTAGAAAATCTTTTTCACCAAAGAGACAAGCAAGTTTTGGTTATAGAACTCAAGGAAGGGGATTTGGGAATATGGATAGAAAGTTATGTTATGTATGTTACAGTCCTCATCATTTGATTAAGGACTGTGACTTTCACTCAGAATACTTAAGTAAATTCCCTAAGACCAAATCTGCTAACCATAAGCCAAAGGAGAACAAACCAGCTTGGAGTTACTCAAATAGGGTTAACCATAGTAATTTCTCTAAAGACTATAGGTACCCTCACCAGAAAAGACCTTTTTCAAAACCACCAGTACCTTCAGGCAACATTTTTCAAGATACTGGTAAGACAAAAGCAGTACCTTCTCAAAGTACTGCTAGGTTTTCACCCACTATAGGTAATTCTAATGTAAGACCAAGGAGATCCAATTACTATCAATCTAGAAGGCCTTACACCTCAAATAGAGTACCTAGATCAAAGACTTCAACACACAGTGTTAAAACTAAATGGGTTAAGAAAGAAAGTACTGATGGGGAACAAACAGTACTTTCAGCAAACAAGGGTGAAAAAGCGAATTTTGTTGAAAATCAAACACAGGTTTTGGAACAAACGAAAACAATTGATCATGTTTTCAAAAACAGTGGAGATTACATACTCAAAGAATTTAAGTATGTCACTCCACAAGGGGAACACAAGTCAGTAATGGCTTGGGTTCCTAAAAGAAACTAGCCCTTTTCATCTTTTATGCAGGGCAACCCAGAGGAGAAGCTTAAAGATCATATTATTATTGATAGTGGTTGCTCTAGCAGCATGACAGGAGACAAGGAGATCCTGTCAGATTTTAAGGCTTATTTTGGAGGAAGAGTTGCTTTTGGGAATGATATTGATGGAGGAAGAATTACTGGCAAAGGAACTATCAAGACAGGATGCATTGATTTTGAGAATGTTAGATATGTGAAGGAGCTCAAGTTCAACCTTTTGTCAGTTTCTCAGATTTGTGACAAAAAGTATCCTGTGTTATTCACTGACACAGAATGTCTTATTCTCTCTCCTGAGTACAAATTTGTTGATAATCACTTGGTAGCACTGAAAAAACTAAGAACCAATGATGTGTATAGTTTAGATTTGAAGAGTCTCAATTCTACTGGAAGAGCAACATGTTTAGTAGCAAAAGCAACACTTGAAGAAGCACATCTATGGCATAGAAGATTGGGTCATGTGAATTACAAGAATATCAACAAGCTAGTCAAAGGTGATTTAGTCAGAGGTTTACCTTCTAAAACCTTCAAGAATGATCATTCATGCTTGGCTTGTAAGAAGGGTAAACAACACAAAGCTTCATGCAAAAAGCTTGAGGAGAGAACTATTAGAGAGCCTTTAGAGTTGTTGCATATGGATTTGTTTGGACCTGTTTCTGTTGCAAGCTTGAATAAGAAGAAGTACTGCTTAGTTGCAACAGATAACTGTAGCAGATTTAGTTGAGTCTTTTTCTTGGGATTTAAAGATGAAACCTTTGATGCTATTCATGATCTTATAATAGCCCTTGAAAACCAATTAAGACTCAAAGTCAAAGGTATTAGATGTGATAATGGGACTGAATTCAAGAACCAGCTCATGGATGATTTTTGTGCCAAGAAAGGAATCAATAGGGAGTTTAGCATTGCTCGAACTCTACAGCAGAATGGTGTTGCAGAAAGGAAAAATAGAACATTGATTGAAGCAGCTAGAACCATGGTTGCAGATTCTTCATTACCTATTCAATTTTGGGCTGAGGCTGTAAGTACTGCTTGCTATGTGTTAAATAGAGTCTCAGTCACTAAACCTTAGATGAAGACACCATATGAGTTGCTTATGGGAAAGAAGCCAAACATTCGTTTTATGAAACCTTTTGGATGTCCTCTGACTATTAAATACAAGTGATTCACTGGGCAAGTTTGAATACAAGTCAGATGAAGGATACTTATTGGGTTATTGTACCAATAGTAAAGGATTTAGAGTTTACAACAGAGCTACCAAAAAGGTTCAAGATTGTCTTCATGTTGAGTTTTTGGAAGATCAAGAAAATCAAAAAGGTAAAAGTCCTGATTGGATGTTTGATCTTGATATTTTGACTCCTTCTATGAACTATGTACCTGCTAGGGAGGAAAATCAAGTTGTTCACAAAGAAGAAGATTTACAGTACATTGTTCATGGGGTCAATGTTAGACCTGAAGATGTTCCTAATGAAGAACCCATAGGAAAGAAGCAAAGTACTTTTGAACCTCAAAGTACTGTTGAACCACAAAGTACTGTTCAACCAACCAACTCAGAATCTTATGACAACCAAGCTATTCAAGATGAACTGAATAAAATGCTTTCTCAAGAAAACATTACAAATTCCTATGAAGATGATCAAAGGAGGGCTTATGAAGCTGCAAAGAAAAACGGTATATTCAAAGATTCTTCTCAAAGTACTTATATTATAGGCTCCATCCCTGGTTAATGGCTTCCGCTTCTTTAATCTTATATTATAGGCATGTTGATATTTTATTTGCTATATTTAATGGGAGGTTTTTGTAGTGGTTTTAGGGCTCGATTGTGAATATAAAACGTGAGAGAGATGTGTGTTTTTTTATGGCAAAATTAAAATGAGAGAGATTTGCATTTGAGAGAGGAAAGTAAAATAGAGAAAGACGAAGTGAATTTTTGGAGGGGTTTTGAGATTTTCGAATTTTGAAATATTAGGAATGAAGTAATAAAGATGGTTGGTATGAGTAACTGAAAGTTTCGGTTTTTGTTAGTTTGAACTTTATTTTATTTTATTTAAAAAAAAAATATGTTGTTTAGGTACATGTGAATTTAGGCTTGTAAGTTGGTTCGAGTACCTGAATTTTGATATTTATGTTAGGTGTTAGGTAAAGGATATCAGCGTTTATAATGGATATAGATATAGAGAAATGATACATTTACAAAAAGTTTTCCACAAAGGAAAATGCTAAACATTCATACATTATCATTCTACAAAGTGTCTTACTCATAAGATTCTGTTAAGTGAAAAAACTGACAATTTGGATGCGAAGATTGAATGAGTGAGAAAAAAACTACTGTATATGATATTATTGTGAGTGTAGAGAATTTACAGGATGAAAATTTAAGTGACAAAACTGACAATTTGGATGCGAAGATTGAATGAGTGAGAAAAAAACTACTGTATATGATATTATTGTGAGTGTAGAGAATTTATAGGATGAAAATTTAAGAATATACAGCAAAGCTGCCCAACAAAACAATCAAAAAAAAATAAATAAATAAATAAAAATAAAAAGAAATCTCCTAACACTAAAGAGAAATGATAGAATCACAAAAACAAGTCCACATAACCATCCACAAAAGGATGTGTCACTCTATGATTGGCTTATAAATTAAAAGAGAGAGAAACTAAAAAAAATACACCTAATCATAGAGTGACACATCCTTTTGTAGATGATTTTGTAGATTTGTTTTTGTGGTTCTATCATTCCTCAACACTAAATTGGTACACACTAAAAACAAAGATTTTTTTTTTCTTTATTTAATACAAGTTGGTATATATTTGACTTAAAAAAACAATAGAAACCAAAAACAATTTCTATGAAAACTTATGATTTTATTTTAAGCATGTGCTAGAAAGAAAAGAAAAAACGCTGACCGCCGCTTTCCCATCTTTTTCGCCCAATTTATCATCTTTTCCAATCACATCCTATTTACACAAACCCTAATTCCAAATCCCCCCAAATCAAACCTCAATTCAACCAAATCATCCCTTTATAATCACCGATCCTTTCAATTCACATCCCGATCTATCGATTGACACCCTTTTCAACGCTTGCCGTTACGTTAATCGATTTCTAGGTTAGGGTTTCGTTTTTTCTTCGATTCATTATCAGATCTGTTAGATCTATGATTTATTCAATCGATTTAAGGCGTTAATTTTTGTTTTCCCCAAATTTGATATTTAGGGTTTGTAATTGGNAAAACTTATGGTTTTATTTTAAGCATGTGCTAGAAAGAAAAGAAAAAACGCTGACCGCCGCTTTCCCATCTTTTTCGCCCAATTTATCATCTTTTCCAATCACATCCTATTTACACAAACCCTAATTCCAAATCCCCCCAAATCAAACCTCAATTCAACCAAATCATCCCTTTATAATCACCGATCCTTTCAATTCACATCCCGATCTATCGATTGACACCCTTTTCAACGCTTGCCGTTACGTTAATCGATTTCTAGGTTAGGGTTTCGTTTTTTCTTCGATTCATTATCAGATCTGTTAGATCTATGATTTATTCAATCGATTTAAGGCGTTAATTTTTGTTTTCCCCAAATTTGATATTTAGGGTTTGTAATTGGTTTTGTTTAATTGATGGGTTTGTTGATTAGTATTGTAATTGAATTAGGTTCTTAGCGATTTGAATTAATAATTAGGTCAATTTTGCATTTTTTTTAATTTGGGGATCTAGGGTTAGGGTTAGGGTTTGGTTATCAAATTGGGGATTTTATCAAGGGTAAAATTGTAACTTGTGTTTATTTACAAATTAGGGATTATCTACTTTTAATTTTTATAAATACTTGCTTTAATTACCCAAACGTGATTTTATTTTTATTTTTAATTATTTTTATTTATTTGGTTTAATTGGTACCTTTTTTTGGGGGGTTTTTTTGGCACGTGCTTATTTAAAGTCTTGTTTGTAATTACAACTTAGTCCTTACAGAAAGGAATGCCCCATTATTTGCATATATGTGGGAATCCTTTACTTTCTAAATTTAACCATAAAGAATCTTTGTTTTTATAAAGTCAAGTATGTTCATGGGATGTAACTTTTACATTGTCCAAAGAGCATTTGGCTTAGCGTATCTCTGAAATGGTTATGTTCTCAACGTGAATTCAAGTCCCGACAACAGATAGATTTTTATGTTTATGTGAGAATGTATATATTACTTTGTATGACCTATATTTATATTTTAAATAGGCTCGAACGTTAGAGTGACTTTTTTAGCTAGAATTTTTACATAAGAATACTATTTCCCTTCACTTGCATCTTTATTTTGCACTATAGGCAAACACATTTTGATTTACCTTTTGTTACGTGGCTCTAAAGTTTGTCATTTTTTTAACTACGGTGTGCAGTTAGCCAGTTAACCATGGTACAGAAACGTCAGTTGGCCGAAGAGGAGTACAATGTTTCACCTAAACACTTGAAATTGGAAAACAGTTGCCAGTTAGTTAAATCTTTGGAATTTCCTTCAACTGATTTGTCGCCAAAACCTTCTTGCAATTCAGGTGGGTAGGGGAGAGCGTCATACTATTTGCTTATTTTATAAAGGGTCTTTGTACATTTGTATAAATTTATAAATTTTGTATATAGTGTCATAATAGTTAACGGTGATGTTTAGATAGCATATTATGAAATTTTAATAAGATTTAGATAATCAGTTAAAGTTTAGCAAAACTTGTATTTTAGATAGCATGTACTGGAAGTTTTCAGGTGGTGGCAATATGGGTAGGTTGAGTAATGAGCCAAAACAAGTACTTTTTGCTTAGGGTTGAATAGGTCAGGTCGGGCTGACCCGCCAGACCAGAAACACTTCTAAAAAAAAAATCAAACATTTTTATCAGCTGTTAGTATGCTGAAATACAATTCCATTTAGGAGGTGATATGCACAAAAGATGTACTTTAGGTAACCTTTTATATGTGTCTTTAGCTAATGTTATAATTGTAGTTTGACCTGTTAGAGATCAACTATAACCCGAGTTAGCTTATTTATAAGTATATGGGTCTAAATTGCTGCCTCCATGACCTTTTTGTTTCTTCTGTTCGGCATTGACGCTTGCTATGATATGGTAGGCATAGCTGAGGCCCACGCCTATAAAGAAACTTCCGAAAATCACTGTCAATTTGAAAGTGGCATTGTCACAAACAAACCAAGAACATTGATCCAGCCGGAAGATGCATATTCTTGTCTCTTACGACTTCCTCCTCTAAAAGGAATCCCTATTGGACCTGAATACCAAGCCAATATCCCAGATTGGTGTGGCGTATATGATACAACATGCAATGAAAACAAGTTTTTGGGGTCAACCATCATTCCAACGCCTGAATCACAATCAAGTCTGTGCAGTGATGATGTGGTTGGAAGAGGAAGAACTGATTGTCTTTGTAAAGATCAAGGTTCTCTTAGATGCGTTAGACAACATATAACGGAAGCAAGAGATACTCTCAAGGGAAATATTGGCCGTGAGCGATTCTTAGCCCTTGGATTTGATAACATGGGGGAGGTTGTTTCCTGCAAATGGACAGAAGAAGATGAACAGTTGTTTCATGATGTTGTGTACTCGAATCCCGTATCTTTAGGGAAAAACTTCTGGGATCATCTTGAAGAAAAGTTTCCTTCACGAACAAACCAAGAAATCGTTAGCTATTATTTTAACGTTTTTGTGCTGCAAAGGAGAGCGGAACAGAACAGATATGATCCTACTAATGCTGACAGTGACGATGATGAGTGGCAGGGAAGTGACACAGATGAGGAAGAGGAGGAATTGTGTCGGAATGAGATTGAAAAGTATAGTTTGAGCATCAATGATTCAATCTTCAACGATAAATCTTATGATCTTCAAGAGGACTCGTGCACGTCTTTTGAATTTCATGAACCAGAAATAAGTGATGTTAAAGTCGATTTCAGTAAATCATGGGCCAACCATGACTTTATCTTTGATCCTTCAGATGTTGGTTATTTTTCATTCCCTAAAAGTAAGGCTGACTTTTTGCCTACTGGTAGCATGATTGAAGAAGTATTTGGAGTTGACTCTTGGAATTTCAATGTCACGGATGACAACGGGTCAAGTTAGTACGAGTTGATCTTTGTGACCGATCCTTTTGGTTTGACATCTTGCAAGTCTGTTGTATATTTTAGTGTCGGATTAGGGACGTAGGAGTAGATGGTATTTATCATAAAAGTCATAAAGTTTTGGCTGTCCCCTTTTTACTGTTTTTGTCCATCCTTTAAAAAGAATTATGGGATGAATTTATGTAAATAATTTTTAGCTTTTGCTCAATTGTATCCTGGAAAAAATAGAAAGTTGCAAGAAAAAAATATTGGATATATGCCATTGTAATGTAAATAGAATTTTAGAGGCAACAATGCTATTACTTTTGTGTTGTTTATCAGTGAAATATGGCCTGATTGATGTATCATGTGTAATGAAGTATGTTCTTTGATTCATCTGTTCTGTTTTGTATATTATTTACATTGGGTTTGTGGTTTAGATTTTTGTAAATCATCAATTTCTTTTGCGCGGTTAGCGGTAACGGTTTATTGGTGGCTACTGATACTGTGTAAAACTCAGGACGTAAGACTAAAATTGCAAAATCTTGCCGTATCCTTACATGCATTAGACACTGCTGACATTGTCGCACAATGTGTTGACGCTCTAATTCTATAATAGTTGGGAAAAACCCTTGAGGGAGTTTCTGTACAGTTAAAATTTTATTAATGCTAAATAGATGCAATATACTATGATATAAAAGGCACTAATCTCCACCATTCATCTTCCCTCCATCTTTATTTGATCTAATGGATGAGATTAATCCCAACAATTTAAAAAACCCACTTTCATCCTTTTTTTCAAATATTAATATCTTTCAAACCGTTAATCGTTAATCGAAAAAAAAATATACCGTTACGACGAACATTTAATTATCTTTCTATAGATATGCATTGTGATATACTTTCGACAAAAAAAATTTTTTCGTTTTTTTCACGTTTTTTTTCGTGGCCGAAAAAATCACATATGATATATCATATATGATATTACATATCATATATGATATGCAATATCATATATGATATATCATATATGATATGTAATATCATATATGATATATCACATATGATATTTTTCGGCCACGAAAAAAAACGTGAAAAAAACGAAAAATTTTTTTTTGTCGAAAGTATATCACAATGCATATCTATAGAAAGATAATTAAATGCTCATCGGGATGGTATAATTATTTTCGCTTAACGATTAACGGTTTAAGAGATAATTAAATTATAAAAAAATGGGTGAAATATTAAATGCTTTTAATCTCAACCATTGATTTCTTTTTAGATGGATGGTAGGGATGAGTTCCTTGGTATGTGAGGAATGTTTGGTTTTTTAAATAACTAACTCATATACTATTGAATACCCTACACTAAGGGTGATCACGGTCCAAAAACCGGACCGGACCGACCAAGACCGGACCGGACCGAAGACCGAGAACCGGAAAAACCATAGACCGAGACCGGACCGAATGTGGTCGGTCCGGTCTCGGTCCGGTCCGGTCGGGTCGGTCTTCGGTCGGTCCGGTCTAATTAGGCAAGATTTGGCAAGTTTTTTCGGGTTTTTGGTCGGTCCGGGCCGGACCGGACCGGACCGACCGGACCGAGGACCGAATTAGCCAAAAGCTTAGACCGAGGACCGGACCGAATGTGGTCGGTCCGGTCCGGTCCGGTCGGTTTTGTCGGTCGGTCCGGTCCATCCGGTCCGTTTGCTCAGCCCTACCCTACACTATATAATTCAACTAAAACAGATACATAACATAGACAATAGCTCAGGATCTTTAGTTAACATACACTTTATTCAATATGAATAATGGTCAACGAACAGTAAGGACTTTGACTTTGTGGTTTCGGATATGGACACTTAGTTTACTTTGACATGTGCTGTTGTAAATCGCAGCAGAATTATTAGGAAACATGAGAACTACCTTTGAAACATAAAGATTTGAGTTCAAATAGTAATTGTTATTTTCTTCATAATCAACCAAAATGAGTGCATGCTTTTCGTATCTCTCTTCTCGCCAGTTGTGCTTACTTCTTCTTTTGGCCTTGTTTCAATTATCCCTATCTAATACAAAGTTTGATGATGTAATATTACGCAAGGATAGCAAGAAACAAACACTTTTACTATTCAAGCACAACCTTATAGATGAAGCAATCGACTTGCTTCTTGGGTTAGTGAGGAGAGTGATTGTTGCAAATGGGTTGGGGTTGTTTGTGATAACATCACTGCTCATGTTCATCGTATTCATCTTCCTGGAGCTAATGGTCATTGTCATGGCTCATATAGCACAAATAGAGAAAACGAAGAAGCATCCAAACAAAGGTTGAGAGGGGATTTAAGTTCATCGTTATCAGGCATCTAGACTTAAGTTGTAATGATTTTGGAGGAATCCAAATTCCAAGCTTCATTAGTTCTTTTAAGAACTTGAGGTATCTTAATCTATCCAAATTGGAATTTGGTGGCATCGTCCCTGCTCAACTGGGAAAGCTTTCGGTATTGCATGTCCTTTGTCTTGGAAGTTTTTATGAACAACTTGAATCGACAAGCATGATATCTGTGATAACTATAGAGTTAACCAGAATGTAAAACATGCATTGGTTGTCAAGTCTTCGTGTTGCATCACCTGGATTTGAGTGGCATAGACCTTAGCAAAGCAATCGATTTGTAGTTAAGTTTTCAAGCCACTCGTAATGAATGCACATGGTACAATGATTTTTATGCATGTTTTTAATATATATGTAATTATGCATCTTTGAGGGATATATATGCAAATGACCCTATATTTCTAGCCGGATTTCATAGAAACAGAATTCCTTAAACATCATTTTACACATAAATCTTTCATCGAAAAAGGTATTCATAACAGAAGCATATTAATTGTAGTTGGCAACAATACTCATATAGCGATTGATACCAGAAGTTAACTGACAATTCAAGCTGAAAGGGTAGGAAATTTTTGAAACCAAAATCCAAATTCAGTACCTGCACATCATAACCACCTAAGTGAAACAAATCTTTATGGGCAGCATCACAATTTGAAATGCCAACCTGAGAAGCTTATGGATCACTTGCTATATGTTGTTTGCCACTTGGTTTTCTTTGATCAAGAATAGAAGCCTATACTACTTGGTGACTGTCATAACAGTCAGTTTACCACTTATACAAGAGAGGTGTCATTTTGAGTACTGGATTTAAACAAAGATCTTACAAAATATATCTGATTATTTTAAACAAAACCCTTTACGGATGACAAAGAAGGTACATAATGTCAAGTGGAACAACAATCAGTTACCGAAACCAACAACAGTTGCAAATGAGACAAAGTGAAACTCCCATAACAGTGACAAATTTGCAATAACAGTTGCATTGAACAAAACAGGAAAGGTTCATATTAACTCTTATAAAAAAAAAAAAAAAAAAAAAAAAAAAAAAAAAAAAAAAAAACCCTTCTCCAGATTATTGTTAGAGCCATTGACGATGGCATCTTGTGTTCGCTGTACTTCATTATCACAGGTTATAGGAAATTACTGGTCAACTGGAAATCCCATCCAGAAAAGTGAAAACCGGTTCTGTAAATAAAAAAAATAGTATATCAGAAAACAAGACATTTTTTTGTCATATATTGAGTTTAATATTTGTTACTCAAACCTATTTGAAACATAAACAACTAATTTACATAATATGTTAGGCATATATAAAGTGCATTGTGCAAAAATGGATGCTTCAATCATTACTTGTAGACCTCACTATCCAAGTTGTATTAAGGTTATCTAAAGCTTTAATCGATTCATCATTCATTATCATTTCCATCATCCTATATTAGGAGATTGGTTAACTAAGGCCAAATGGTTGCGTAAACAACATGTAGTCTATCGTACTTATCTTTATGACAACAAATTAAACTTGAAGTCAACTAGAGTCAAGAAACAAATGTGGTGCTACTCAAGCATGACTCTATAGAAAAAGAATTGACTCTGAGTTCTAGTCTTATAATACAATTTAAAATAAACACAGAGACTACCATACTCATTAACAGAAAGTGGAAAAAGTTAAAACACCTGTGGCTGCTGACATGGCTAATATATGTAACATACGCATCCCGTCTCTGAACTGACTTCATCCTTGAAAAAACTAGACAAGAAAAGAATTTGCTGTTACTATGTGAGTTTATAAATATAAATTGCAAGTCGGTAGAATAACAAAACTCTTTCGAAAACATATCTCAATCAAATGAAATTAAGAAAAGGACAGGACTTTGATTAGTAAAATGTGGACTCGAATAAGATATTGTATTAGAAAAAAAATCTGAAAATGCAAACAAAATAATAAGATAAACATACAATGTTTAACACCTGCTAAACTACTTTTATTAGTTCTTTCTGCTTCAAATTCGTCCCCATACGACACACTTGAACTTACAATAATCTAAAAAAAACAACACCAATAAAGGAGCGAAAAGCATTACTTAGATAATTAAGTAGCTGCACAATCTCTCATCCTTCCTAATCGGTATTACCTCAGCTTAACTCACTGAACTTTCTTTCCAAATGAATAAATGACGTTAAGTAATTAAATAATAAGTTTTGCTGCAATTGCTTACTTGTGGCAATTAAATGAGATAACTAACTTCAAAGGTAGAGAGATGGACATACCTTTAGTGTATGCTGACATGTGGGATATAGGAGATGCGGGGCCAATAGGAACCTCTTCTACTTGTATTTTCTTTCAATTCATCTGTGCATTGCCATATTATAAAACTCAAAAGTGAAGGCAACAACTCTTCTGGTAGATCTTTTATCCTTGGGCAGTCATAAATGGAGAGATGTTGGAGGGAGGTGAGGTGTTGGAGTCCCTTTGAAACTGTTTCCAATTTCTTAAACCACTTTAAATGAAGATGAGTAAGAGATGAAGGAAGCATATGAGACAATTGACTTCCATTAGTCACATCATCTTCTTCTGCCGATCTACCATATAGGAATACGTTAACAAGAGAGGGTGGGAAGTTCTGTGGGCCCAACTTTGATATGGGCTTCTTCAAACCCCCTATTGCTAAGAAACCCAACTTAGGAGGCCAAAGCCCAAAGGAATCAACATCCATACTTTTACAATCTCTTATTGTCAGATGTGTTAGCGAGGTGAGATTCCGCAAGTCGGCAGCAGGAAATGACTCTATACTCGAACAACAACTTATTTCCAATTTTGTGATGTGAATGAAACAAGTCAATTCATTGATTGATTGCAGATTTTTCCCTCTCTCTATATGTACAACCTCAAGCATCAGTGGCATGTTTGTGTTGAGAAGCACCTCCTTTTCCAATAGTTTTTCACATCCAGTTATTTCGAGTGACTTGAGCTTGTGCCCTCCTCTTGTGAAGGAGACAGATACAATTAAAGGACAACTACTGATACTCAATTTTTCAATGCTGTTTGGCAAATTGCAACGCTCAAGATTCTTACAATCCCTTAATTCCAAGATCTTAAGAGATGTTAGTTGGTTGCATCCATTAACTTGCAAACTCACCAATTCTGAACAAAAGCTTACTTCCAACTTCCTTAAATTCACAAGAACCTTACTTGCCTCTGCTTCTGATTCCCACAAGAATCTTATTTCATTACAACATTTGATACTTAATTCATCAACTGCTCCAAGATAGTCCATAACACCTCTCCACACCTCATCACTAAGTCCTGTAATATGCCTTATGCTAAACTTGTTGACTGATGAAGCTGCATGAGTTAGACTTGTCAATAAACCATTACCACAGTAACTTATTTCTAATTCCCTCAGCGAAGGTAGTGCTTCAAGTGAGACTTCAACCAAATTAGGGCAGTATCCTATATAAAGCTCTTTAAGGCATGGAAACATTACTGCACCTACAACACCACTCTTGGTAGACCAAACCTCCCACCCCCTCATATCTTCAATTCTCAGACTTTCAAGCTTAGGAAATGCAATACCTCTCCCAATAAACTCTGACCCCACGGCTTTCACCTGATTTAGTCCTTGAATATTCAGCTTCTTAAGTGATGGCAGTTTCCCAAGGGGTGGTAGAAACATACAATTTCCACAATTTTCAATCTGCACATAAGTCAAACGGAGAAATGAGGGATCTCCGATCCAGTTTGGAAACAGCTTACCTCCATATGACGCAATTACAAGATCTTTCAAGTTATCACTATGAGGCTTGAGCGCATCCAGGACTTCCTTTTCAAGTTTTTCATTACGAGAATCATCAAAGAAATTAAGCCTTTGCATATGTAACTTTTCTTGAACGAATCCCATATGTAACTTACTAACCCTCTTTTGTGATAAGTTCACACCCTGTATATCCCTAGCACTTTGCACTTTTTGCAGCTCATCAATATAAATCTCTGCTTGGAGATTCTTTAAGTTCCTAAGCCAAGATATAAAAAGGTCGTTGTTTTCAACAACTACTTTGTTGGAAAAAGTTTGTAGGCTTTTAATCTCGCCAATCCATAACAGTATCATATTCCAAAGCAATGTATCTCGAATATCAAAATGCTGCAAATTTTTAAGCTTTAAGAAGTTGTCGGGCAACTTAGTCAACTTATCACAGCCGCAAATGATCAACGTCTGTAGATTATAAAGATTGCATATGCTTTCTGGCAAATGTGTGATTCTAGTTCGAGATAAATTAAGATACCGCAAGTGCTTCATATTGCCAACACACTCTGGTACCTCATCTATAGCTAATCCACTCAAACTTAGAACCCTTAACAATGGTAACCGGGGAAGTGTGTCAACCAGAATCTTACTTGATAAGAAGTTGAATTTCTGCGCATTGGGCATAGCTAAAAACGTTCTCAAACTATTAGCCCTTTCGAATGCCTTGAACTTGTTGTAAGTATTATACCTCTCACAAACAAATGACATATGATGGAACTTTTTGAAAGCTTCCTTCCTAACATTCTTTTCCACATCTATGTCTAACCTTGAAAAAAATTCTCCAGCAACAAATGTGGCTAAATCATTCATTAGGTCGTGCATCACAAACAATGATTCATCATCAGGCACATGTTGAAAAAATGACCTTGATACTAACTCTTNCAGAATCTTACTTGATAAGAAGTTGAATTTCTGCGCATTGGGCATAGCTAAAAACGTTCTCAAACTATTAGCCCTTTCGAATGCCTTGAACTTGTTGTAAGTATTATACCTCTCACAAACAAATGACATATGACGGAACTTTTTGAAAGCTTCCTTCCTAACATTCTTTTCCACATCTATGTCTAACCTTGAAAAAAATTCTCCAGCAACAAATGTGGCTAAATCATTCATTAGGTCGTGCATCACAAACAATGATTTGTCATCAGGCACATGTTGAAAAAATGACCTTGATACTAACTCTTGAAAATATTCCTCACCCAAGCATTCCATTGTTTTATTTGTAGCTGAATTTTGCAAAAACCCTTCCGCCATCCACCACAGAATTAAGTCCTTCTTCTCAAACACGTAGTCCTTAGGGATCAAGCAACAATATGCAAACAATTGCTTAAGACAAGCAGAAAGATCGTGGTAGCTTAGTCTAAGTGCCGGAAGAATACCACCTTCATCTTGTAACATCCATATCTCATTATCCAACAACCGCGTCCATTCTTCTTCATCGGTCCTATTTCTCAATAAACGTCCAAGTGCTTCTAGAGCCAAAGGCAAGCCATCGCATTTTTGAACGATGCCTTCACCATGTTGTCTTAGCTCTGGAAATAAATCAAAGTTATTTTCACCCAAAGCATTTTGAGCAAATAGAGACAGAGCATCGTCGGGTGACAACTTTTTTAGAATGTATGGATGATCGTGGTTCAGCAGCTTTCTGACCAACTCTTTCTTTCGAGTTGTGATGATAATTTTGCTTCCAGAAGCCCCTGCAAAAAATGGGCCCTCTAAGGTCTTCCAATCTTCCCACTTTTCACTCCAAACATCATCTAAAACCAGCAGAAATCGTTTCCCCATAAGTCGATCTCTAAGAGCGACTTGAAGCAGATTCAAATCTGCAAAATCCCTATGTTCCCCGCCCACAGATTGATGGATAACTTTGCTTATATTGAAGCTATCAAAGTCATCAGAGAC
>LBNU01018814.1:32915-51818 GCA_014162995.1 Artemisia annua
GGTGGACGGCTTTACAAACGTGGATACTATCTTACCGATGGAATCTATCCTAGGTATTCAACATTTGTTAAAGCATATCCGTATCCAACTGACCCAAAAGAAAAGAAATTCAAGAAGCTACAAGAGTCTGCAAGAAAGGATGTCGAACGAGCTTTTGGTCGTCTAAAGGGAAAATGGTTTATTCTAAGTCGTCGTCTCCGGCCTATGTCCGTCCAAAAGATTCGAAAAATCGTTTATACTTGTATAATATTGAAAAATATGATTTTAAAAGACGATGGGATGGCAATATCACCAGTTCATATAATGGATCCGCCGGTCGCGCCAGTTTATGATGATAGTGTACTACAGGAGTTGCTCGACGAAGATATCCATAACCGTCTCCGATATGATCTTACAGAGCACGTAGTGGCTCAAGACTTACCATACCTTGATGAATAGTGTTTTTATAATTTTTTTCCTAAGCATTTTCTAATTTTCTTTGAGTTATTAATAAAATTTAATGTTTTTATATAATTGTTTAGTATATTTATGAATAAGAAAAATAAAAAAATATATGATCGGTTAATTTTGCATCACCATTGCCACTAAAAAAATGAAAGAAAAGCATGGTGAATTATGAAATGTGTTGGCCACATCTGATTGGTTAAAAATGCTTAATGATGAATCATGATGCATCACCCCCTAAATTCTACATGTAAAATACATAAAATACGTGTAATTAAAATTAATGACATGGATATTTATCTGGTAATATTATGATTATTAAAACAAAACAAGAAGTTTTAACTACTATATCGGTTAAAAAAATTCGATTACTAACTCTGTAAATTAGTGAAAGTGTTTTCTATTTAATTGATAACTAGGTTTAGGTAGGCGTGGAAATGAGCCGAGACGTTCGTGAAAAGCTCGGGATCGGATCGGTAAAAAGCTCGAACGAGCGGAGCCTAAACGAGCTCGAGCCCGAGCTCGAGCCTAAGTTGTAGCTCGTTTATTAATCGAGCTCGAGCCCGAGCTTTACATACAAAGCTCGTTTGGGCTCGCGAGCCTAAAAGAAATTATGATATTTTATGTATTAAATATATAAACGAGCCGAGCTCGAGTTTATTAACCAGCATAATAAAGATATATTACGAGCCGAGCTCGAGCTCGAGCGTTTAACTTTTCATGGCCAAATCGTATAAACGAGCTAAGCTCGAGCTCGAGCCCGAGTCTATACAACATACTACGAGCCGAGCTCGAGCTTAAAATTTAAAGCTCGAAACGAGCCGAGCTCGAGCTCGAGCCTTTTAAAACTTAAACGAGCCGAGCTCGAGCTCTGGCAGGCTCGGGCTCGGCTCGGCTCATTTCCACCCCTAGGTTTAGGCACACGCGTACGGATAATGTTTTGATCTTCTTTAACATTCAACTGGCTCGGCTTGACTAACCCTTGTTCAGATAACAAAACCCCTAATAACCGTGAGTTTAAAAACGTACACCATCCTATCAAACTAATTTTATTACTTATAAAACATATCCTTAAGCCAATAACTGAAAGCAAACGCATCTATAGAAATAATATTTGAGGTTGATATATTGAAGTTTTGTGGGTCAAACTTTGATATGGGCTTCTTCAAATACCTATCTTTAAGGTACACAGTTTGGGGGCCAAACCCAAAGGAATCAACATCCATACTTTTTCAATATCTTATCGTCAGATGTGTTAGGGAGGAGAGATTCGGTAAGTCGATAGCAAAATGACTATACTCGAACAATAAGTTATTTCCAACTTTTTGAAGTGAATGAAACAAGTCAATTCAATGACTGATTTCAGATTTTTCCACCTGCTTATACAAACACCCTCGAGCACTGATGGCATGCTTGTGTTAAGAAGCACCTCCTTTCCAATAGTTTTTCACATCTAATCAGAGACTGAGCCAGGAATTTGCATTAAGGGGGGCTCAAAAAAAATTTTCTCGGTAATAACATACAAATTTCTTGTTTTAGTAGCTGTAATGATGTTTAAACCGCTCCAAACGAAAGTTATTTTGTTCAAGCCATAAGTTTTAAGTTTAATATTTAAACCTTAGCAAGAGTAAAAACATAAAAAATACTTATCAAAAAATTACAAGTTCAAATGACATAATAAAGTATAGTATTAAAAAAATATATACAAAAATAAATAAATAAATAAATTTACTTAAAGAGTGGCGTTGAAAAATTTCTTTTATGTTGCTCTATATTAACACCACCTACAAAACAGAACCCCCTTGCTAAGACCTACAAATAAACAAANCTATTCTTTTTCTCCTTCAACTGTTAACTTCAGTACTTCACCAACACAACCTCTGTCACTCAAACACGCCGGGAAAAAAACAACGCAACCCAGTTCATACCGGTAGGTAGGCTAGTTTAACCAGTTGGGGGTGGCCGAGCACCCTCTGGTCCCCCCACTGGCTCCGTCCCTGCATCTAATTATATCGAGTGACTTGAGCTTGTGCCCCCTGTTGGAAAGGAGACATATGCAATCGAATCACAATTGATACACAATTCTTGAATATTATTTGGCAGATTGCAACGTTCAAGATTCTTACAATGCAAATCCTAAGAGATGTTAGTTGGTTACTGATGACGTACCCTCCTAGCAGTTCGAATGTCTCCCCTTTGAACTCTCTCAAATACTTTCCATTCGAAAGATTAAGTCAATTCTTTACATTCTATTGGCGTCAAATCATTTACGAACAATGATTAGTATTTGGGAATTCGCCAGTCGAAGCCTCACACCTTTCGAGGTGTGTCCTTCGAGGATGACTAAACATAAATGAGACTCACTTGGTCTTCCCCACGTTCACCACTCAACCTTGGCTTTCCCGTCAAATAAGAGGTCATGGGGCGTTATGCCTGGTAGTTACCACAAATCATAGGACACCCCTATGATCTCCTAAAAAACTGCAAGGACTTTCCAAACCTATTTCTCTCCTCCTATAAATAGTTTGGTCGGTCACTAGGTGAAGGCATGTTCTCCCAACACTTAAACACTTCCCTTACACACTCTAAATTGATTTTTGTTAAGGAGATAAAGAGAGATGCTTAGAAAGAAAAGTGACAGAGGTAATTCAAAAAGCATTTGTTGTATCTACGAAGTTAAACTATACATAGTACATTTTTAATAATTAAAATAATGTTTTGTTTTTATCGGTGTTAGAAAATACAAAATAGAAATGTCATTGTTTTTGTTGGTGCAAATTTGTGTGATCCAAGGCATACAGCAGTGTTCTAAAGGCACGTCTTGGCGCCGCAAAGGCCTCGCAAAGGTGTGAGGCGTCACCTCCACGCCACGCAATAGACCAAGGCGTCGTCTTAAGGCTTGGCATGAGATGAGGTGCGATAAGGTGTACTGGTATTTGAGACGTTTAGGAGATTTAGTAGTAATTGGAATTTCGGCATCGTATTTGAGGTTTACTGGTATTTGGCGTTTAGGAGTTTACTAGTATTTGAAGAAGATTACAAATGTAAAGAGAGTTTCTTGACTTTATTGCTATGTATAACACTTTTTGTAAACTCGATGTATATGAAATATGATATACTAATGAAATATAATATAAATCTATAAATCTATAAATACTTTTTGCCGCCTTAATTCACGCCTTAAAAATGTCATGCCACCACGCGTCACGCTAAGGCTTGAGGCTTGACCATGGCGCCACGCCACGCCTCACGCTATTTATAACCTTGATACAAAGTAACAACCAATGATAATTGGAAGATGAGATTTATGGACCGGAAGGTGATTTGGAATAATATTAATTTGACGGATGCAGGAAAAAGAAAGAATAAAAATGATATGTGATGATTATTATTATTATTATTATTATTATTATTATTATTATTATTATTATTATTATTATTATTATTATTATTATTATTATTATTATTATTATTATCATTTTTTGAGATAGGTAGGTGTGACGGGGTGTTACAAAAGCAGTGGCTTATGGCGGCCGACTAGGTCTTGGATCACACCATCCCTAAAACCATGTTAAATTATGTTAACCTCATGGTTATGATGTATTATTATGCCACAATTTATAAAGATTACAAAAGATGAAACTCTAATGGACCCTAACCCCACAAACGGGCTCGGGCCTACTAACCTAATGACACCGGTAAACAAATCAAAAGAAAAATCTATCGCTCTGTTCTCGAGGTTTTTTTTTTTTTTTATTTTATTTATTTATAAAAGAATGGAAGAGAATGGGAAGGGAAATCAAAAATATGGGTGATCTTAATGCTCTGTTCTCGAGGTTTTTTTTTGAGTGTTTTTAAGATGGAAAGGTAGGGGACGGGAAGGTGGGAGGGAGGGAAGGGATTGGCTTTTGTGTGTATATGTAATCCTCCCATTATTGGGGGGATCAGGAGGGAACGGGTAAACTGACATCATGGGCTTTTGTTAAATTACAATTATATCCTCATGACTCATGTTGAATCATGCTTTGAAATCTTGAAATGAAATCTCCGTCTCAACTGACAATTAATTTCAGGTATTTTTTTTTTGGAGAACATGCAAATATATTAACCCAAAAGAAGGGAGAATATAAACATATCCACAAGCACAGGAGATAAAGCAAATAAATGAACATCAAAACATCATGCTCTAAGATCCAGTAATCCAACCAAGCATCTTCTTGGAACATCTCATAGAGATCCAAAGTAATGAAGACGACTAAATCAGCGGCGTAGCCAGGATTTTACTTATGGGTAGGCCGAGATGTAGTACAAAACAATAATATTCGTTAATTTGTGTCTTTCGGTAGACTTAAAAGCTAATTCTCGCTAGTGGTTAATTTTTACATTAAATGGGCAAACTAATATACACTATTGCACTTTTTATTGGGTGGACCATGGCCCACCAAGGCCTCCATGTAGCTACGCCTCTGGACTAAATATTCGAAAAGATATCTGTCATTCAGAATCAATATTTATGAGATCATAGTGTCACATACATGGTACTTTCCATCAACATGAGTCATGAGATGTATTGGAACGTTTTGGATGGTTTTAGAAAACTACCTAACAGATGCTCTACTTCGTGTTTCTTTTAATACAAGATGGTGTAGAACTATTGTTCATAATTTTATATAGTTTTAAGGGTATATTTGTAATTTTGTTATTATCCATGTTCTTTCTGTAGGACCTTGGATCTATCAACTTTATCACAAATACAAGCACAATATGTAGTAAAGATGGTGACTTGATGATATATATGTATGTGTTTTAGAGAGAGAAAGTAGTAAGAGAAACTAGAGAGAATTTCATATAAAACATACACTTACACACACAAGCACACCTTACAAATGAGAAGGTTTGTGCTTTAAATAGTTCCATCTTTGGAAGGATGGGCTTTCCATAGGCTTGGGCTTGGACTTGGTTACATGATTGAAGAACAAGGCTTATCTAACATAACTTAACATATTAGCTTGCCAAGTCCATAGCCCAATATTCTTAATTATACTTATTCTAACAAACGACACAAGATATTTAATTATGAGAATGACCATCACTTTTCTATAATTCTTAAATGCTAACAATCTCCCCCTAAGGGGTGGTCATTCGAATGATTCTCCACGTGATTAGGTCTTCTTTGTTCCTTGTCTTGAACTTTGTGTGTCGTTGTAGAATAGTCTTTATTCTTTGTTCCGTCATGCTTTGTGATCTTTGATAAATGACTTTACTTCGTTCTTTGTTCTTTGGGTTGATTCATCTGCCTTTTGTCACATCTTTGTCTTTGTAGGTTGGACGCCTTTCCAACATGCTCATACCTCTTTAGTCTTTGTCATACATACATTTGTTGTTCCCGTTCTTTCACTTTGATCTTTGTCACTTAACTTTGTAGATTCTTTCACATAACGTAGAATCTTTATTTGACATCTTCTATGCATCGATCTTTGGTGAGAACTTTCGTTGACTTTGAGATGTATGTATGAGCATGTGGAAATTAGTGTAGTGGTTGTACCTGCATAAAACAGTTAGCAATAAAATATCTGGTACTTACAGGTTCGGAATTAGAGTTCGTCAACATCATAGTGTGAAGACTCCTTCTAATCCTTACCATGACCGTTCCTAATCGGATACCCCCGAAAGGGCTTACACAGACATACCGAAGTACACCCACGATTAGGTGAGTCGCTGGAAGTCACCCCCACGACTGTAGACCCGTTCGGAACCACCAAACACTAATCGTTAACCCACAAGAGGATTACCGAAGTGACCTGCTGTCAGGCTGTTTGATGTTGACCCGGCAGAGTTCCGTTCAATCATTAGAATACATAAGTAAATTCTTCTCATCGAACGTTCTGGCATTGCTAAACTGCGTAGTACTCGATAGGGTAGTTAGCATCTGTTCCATTGAGTTAGATCACCAGTGTAGAGATGTATATGGTCCTAAGAATCTTATGAGAATCTCATGGGCTCTAGACTCAATAAGTGCACATTTGCCGTTTCCTATCGAGCCAGGAGCAGTAGGCCGCCTTTGCAATATCACCATCTCTAAGAGACAGGGTCGATAGATTACAAGGGTTCCTCCGGAGAATGAAACAAGTATCTTTTGAGAGATACGTCCGAGGGCTAGAAGGTTTAAGTGCAGTGCGCACTGGTCCATTGAACGTCTTGTCTTCAATATAGGTGTCACCTTAGTAACAACCAGTAGCATATGAAACCCTGGTGTCTGCCCTAAGGTTGAACATATGGAGGGCTATTTCTTTTCACCCTTTTCATTACTTTTCTTTTTAATTCTTCAACCCCTTCTTTCTCCTTTCATTCTTTACTCCTTTTTTCAAATCATACCTAAGGACTTCTAATTCTAATCTATTGGAATTGTCCTTGGGTAGATCCCTCCGGCTCTGGCGGATCATAGGATGGTTTTTCCTAACCTTAGTCACCTTGTATCTTCATGACTATCCTATTATTGCCATCGAACCAAATATTTTGAAAATCTCTCAAAGTGTTTATGATTATAAAACACATTTTGTTAACACAATGAGAGTTTT
The DNA here is from genome assembly GCA_014162995.1 of Artemisia annua. Taxonomy (NCBI): domain Eukaryota; kingdom Viridiplantae; phylum Streptophyta; class Magnoliopsida; order Asterales; family Asteraceae; genus Artemisia; species Artemisia annua. Next base: position 39,938 of record LBNU01018814.1, read on the forward strand.
GATCATTTGAAGGACTCCCCCTTCACATGTGCTCATGCAATTTTTTAAGAAATTTGCACATGCAGGAGGAGTTTGCACTTTTTGAATTGATCCATTCTTAATAGACATATACACGAGGGACACGTTTACGTTGCTTAGTTAAAGGGATCCATTATCAGCTTTTAGGTGATAACTAGCCCTAATAACTAACTTGAAGTTGTTAACATTCCTTAGAAAGGAAGTTAGACCCGTCAAAGTATACATCTAAGAAGAGTTTCTCAAAATGGTACTTTCTACTCGGATAAATCCTTTCGAATAATAACTTTTATGTTTTGTCAATTCTTGGGTCAATTCTGAGTCTAGCTCCAATGAGATTCTGCCACGATCTTTAAATATTTTTGATCACATTTTAATCACGTCTTCTCCCCCTCAAAAATAGCATATCGTGATATTTTTGATATCAACAGATTAATAGAAAAAGCTTATCGAGAGATAGACGGATTTGTTTTTGCATGAAATCGGAACATTTTTTCTTTTTATACTCCCCCTTAATCAAAGCATATTTCAAAATGAAATTTTCGGGAGGGAGTTTCTTTTTGAAATGCGAGTCAGGTACTGAAATGTACACTAGTCATTTTGATGATGAGCACCGATTTAGATAGATTTTGAAAATCTTTTTGAAAAAAATCATGAAAAGGTGGTGCTCATAAGAGAATTTATGTTTTTAGGATAAGTGCTCGAAAAGTATTTAAAACCTTTGTTTTGTGTAAGCACTTTCCTTTCTTTGAAGCGCGGGTCCTGAACTGATGTGTCCAGAAGCCATCATTTAAGCTCGGGTTTCGTACTGAAGTATACGAAAGCCATTTAGAAGAAAAATTGAGAAACGACATGTTTTAGAAAACATATAAATGAACTCCCGCTCAAGCATATGTACATATCCGTGTCATTTTTTAATAACATTTCTAGAAACGTACATAATATCGATTATACGAGAGACATGTCGTGAGAAGAATATTTTTGGATTTTTTGGTTTTATATTGTTTTTGTATTATTGAAATTTTCTATTTTTGTATTTTGTTTTTGTTGGTTTTTCAAATTTTGTATTTTGTTTTTCAAAAAATATTTACAAAGAAGAATTGAGGAAAGAAAAATTAAGTTTGAACAAGTAAAAGTGGAGATAAGTGTGGCATAAGATAAGGATTTCCATATGCGATGTTGGCATAAAGTTCTTCTTTACCACATTGGGTGTATGAACGCTCATCACTTTCACATGTACCTGCATCCACAGAAGATGAATTTGCACAAATAACAGTGTTAGAAGTACATGTTTCCTCATATTGAGGGCGTTCACTATCAACGGTTGTAGTGGTTTCTACTTCCTTATCTTGATGATGTTCACTATTATTTGTTTTTGTGCAACTATCAAAAATCTTCCCTGTGGGAATCCATCTAAGACCAACTGTTTTAAAAACTTTTCCCGTAGGAATCCACCTAAGGTAAGATCTAGACGTAGTTTTCTTATCAGATGCAGCGGAAGTCTCAGTTTTTGAAAAACTACATCCTGTAGATGTCCACCTATTAGGTTTCTTATATTTTTTCTTGTTCTCAACGGGGGTTGTCTTAGTGGATTGTGCCTTGACACTTGATTTTCCTTTCTTGAGAAATTGTGCAATACATGCATTGTGATTAGCTGAAAAGACACATTTTTGACATGTAGGACAGATAAATTCAACATTTTTGTTTAAAACAACAACTTTAACTTTGTCCCTACAGTCTTTGGAATTCCTGGTGTTGCATTCTACTTACCTAGCAGTTTCTTTTGCGCAACTACTCTTAGATGTAGGCCAATCCCTAGTCTTTTGTTCATTGTTCCTAGGTAATGGTTTACTACTACTAGCAGTGCCTTGAAAGCTTGTAGAATTCACCACCTTAGGTTTTGTACCTAAAATTCCGTCTTTTCGATGTTGTGCCTTTTTCCTAGCTTCTTCTAGATGGTGATTTTGGGCCATGTCATTAGAACCAACAGATTCTTTAACAGTTTTTGTGGTCACATGCGGTGTACTATTCCTAGAAGGGCAATAAGTAAGCACATTTGCATTAACAAAAATCTTTCCAGAATCTTTTTGCTTGGGCAAAGGTTGTGGAGTGACTGGTTTTGTCAAATCCTTTTTCTCATCGACTTTTGGAGCAAACCGAGAAATTGACATTTTTGGTTTTTCAACCGTTTTTGAAGCATTTGGTTTCTCCGAAGTCGATGGTTTTGCAAACTTAGTATCCACACCCTTCCCTTTTAGTCTTTCCAGCTGAGCCCTCAAAAGATCATTTTGCTCTTTCATGTTCTTGAAGGCACGCTCATACGACAGTTTGTCATACTTGCATTCTTCATTTTTCCGATCAAGTTGTTTAAAATATGACACGTTTTCTTTTTCAAGTTTAATAAGAGCATTTTCATATTTTGAAACAATTGCGGAGGTCTCAGCTCGAAGTCTTTCATCATCCTCAACAGAATATGTTTGCAAAATAATAAACATCACATCAGTAGACATAAGATCTTCCATAAGAGAATCATTCAAATTTTCCAAAACTTTCATGTGTTCACGAGATTCATTAACTTCCTTTACCAGGGATTTGTGGTCCTTGACAAAGTCGGTTGTTTCTTTTAACAAAGCATTTTCAAGATGAATTACTCTCGCACTGATGTTATACAGTGGGATAGTAATTTCTGTTTCAAACACCTTTTTCTGTTCTTTATGAAAACTCGAATGCCAATTGTTAATACTAATTGTGGTTTTTGACTCAACAATCTGTTGGAGTACTTTAATTCATTTTTTCACATCATCAAGAATGTCTCTAGTTTCACTTGTGTTAAAATGATTGTCTGACGACATTTGTTCCAGTTTTGAAAGATTTTTAGAGACAACTTGTGGTTTAGAAAACATTTTCTTAACAACTGACGTTTTGAAAACATTTGGTGTTTGTTTTTGAGGGACAAAAGTGATTCCATTAATTTTGTTCCATTTATCGTAATTAATTGGTTTCAAATCTGGATTCTTTTGTTTCATTTTATTTTGACTCTCTTCAGCAAGAGCTATTGTGTCATCATAATCGCGCACATAAGGAGGATCATGTTTAACATATAGCACATTTCCATTATACAAACTATTCTGAGCTTCCTGAGCTTTCTTGAGATGACAAGGAATTTTGTTACCAAGAGCCATTTTGTGTTTTGTATGGTAGATCGGATCAGTTTGACTTGTAATCATATGAATTGTTTGACTCGAATGACCCGTCGTTACCAACAAATTTTCCAACTTTTTGACCATGTTTTGTGACTCAAGGATTTCATTCAAAAGCTTATCTTCTTTCGTTGCAAAGTCCTTTTTCAACTCATCCCGTTCTTTTTCAAGATTGGTATAAGCTGTTTTTTGTTTAGAAAGTTGGTTTTGCAAATCAGAAATTTCCGCGTTTAAGGATTTTATTTTCTTATGAAAATTAACATCAAGTGTATCATACTTTATTTGCAGATGTTTTTCCCTTGAAACGGAATTTTGATAACCAGTTTCTAATTCAGACAATCGTTTTGTATGAAATTCAAAAGCTTTTTCGTTTTCCTTGTACCTCTCAAGCTCAATGGTCAATTTCGCATTTGCGGCCTTAACATCGCGATTGACCTTTTTCACATTTTCGATTTCAATACTACAATTGTTCAATAATGATTCAAATAAAGCACGTGTTTCCTCATCATTCTCAGCATGCTGGGAAACTGAGCCTCCACTATGATTCATATCGGGAGTTGCGAAAGTAATACTACTACAACTTGGCGTGTCCAGGTATGTATCATACGTGGTTGCTGGAGTCTCAGAATGCTGTTCCTCATGAGGAGACATATCAAATATATCATTATTGATGCAAGTATTGTTTAATGGTACCTCAGATACCGCATTGGTGTCATAGACAGGAGGTGCATTTAAATCTGTGTCGTACTTAGCCTCCTGAAGATTTGCCATGAAGATGCAGTTCGCGTCGATATCCTCTCTATCTTCCATATCATCCATAAGAGCCATGTAATCATTTTCCTCAGCAGTCAATTGGAATCCTGCCTCTTCCTTTTGTGCTAGCATCAATGCTTTCTGCAGATACACTGTATCTTTCTTTTTCGGCTTAGTAGGACAGTTCCTTGCCATATGACCGACACCTTGACAGTTGAAACACTTAACCAAATTTCCTTGATTCACATTCACATTTCCATAATTCCCACCAACTGGTGCTGCAACATTTCCAACCTGATTACCCATTGCCTGATTACCAACATTCTGACCCCTCTGATTTCCAACAAACTGACCCATCTGATTCCTTCCATACTGACCCATCTGATTCCCTGCATATTGACCCATCTGATTCTGCATATTCTGATTACCCATGTGAAATCCTGTAGCATATCCTTGCTGATTCCCAAAAACTCCAACCATTTGGCCTCCGTTACCCATGTTGAAACTCGGCTGAGCAATCTGCATATTGCGAGTATTCGATGAAATCCTTTGGTTGTTGTTAGTTGGTGTAGAATAGCGTCCTTGGAATGCCTTTGTCAGAAAAGCAAATGCTTGTGTCAGATTTGCAGTAGCTTCATCATTGTCAGTGAATTCTGGTTCATGTTGTTGTGGAATGGCTTGTTGTTGTTGTGGTTAGACTTGTTGTTGGTAGATAGGTGTTGGTTGTTGAATGTATGGTAGCTGCATGTTGTTGTGAGTGGAAGATGATGATGGTTGATGTGGTGTGATCACTGGTAGAGGTGTTGGTGTAGTAGCAATTAATGCGAGAGGATCATGATTCTTTGCCAATTGTTCTTTCCTTACTTCATTAGCCTCAGCTTGGTTTTGTTTCAGAAAGTCGTAGAGTTGATCATAATTCACCTGATGACGATTCTTAGTTTGGTTGACAATTGTGACATATCGACCCCATTCCTCTGGTAGATTGTTGATGAACTTGATGTTTGTCACAATTGGTTTTGGTGTCAACTTGTTTCTAATCAGCTCATTCATCAAGGTACAAAACCTGGTGTAGTATGATTCAATCTGTTCACCTGCTGTAGACGTGAAGTTCTCCCATTCAGTTAGAAGTTTGTTTTCAACATCTTGTTGTCCAATTTCTGTTCCATGACAAAGTCTTCTAACTCGTTCCCACATAGCATAAGCGGTTTCACAACTGTCGACTGCAGCAAAGATCTCACGAGGTAACCGAGTTGAATGAGATGCATTGCCATATCATCTGCTTTGATCTGCTTCCAGTCTTCAGGTGTGTAATTATCTTCTGTTTGGTCACGATAGAATGGCTGAGTAGGAGGTGTTGTGTCTGGATTTCCCGGATCTAGAACTTGTTTTGGCTTAAATGGACCTTGTTCAATGGATTTGATCATAAGTTTGCCATCATCCTTGGTTTTGATGTAACGAAGCATACGGCTTGTCCATGGAAGATAACCACCTTTTTCAAGCATAGGAGGACGGTTTTCGGCACCGGCGGCATGAATATCTTGTTGAGTTGCCATAGATTAAGTGATGATTGATAAAGTTGATCTTAGATCGGTTCAACGAAATAGGAGTTGAGTTTGTTGAGGTTCCTTTGTTGTAGGTAAGTGTCCTTTATCGAAACTTTGCTATGAAGAAGCTTCTAGAAAGTTTTAGAAACTTTTGCAAAGTTTTAGAGAATTTTAGAAAATTTTCAAAGTTCTAGATAAAAAGATCTAGATAAAAAGATCTAGATAAAAAGATCTCGATAAAAGTTCTAGACAAAAAGATCTAGATAAAAAGATCTAGATAAAAAGATCTAGATAATTTTCAAACTTTCTAAATTATACAATTTAGAGAGTATACCACGAGTCGAAGTGTTTTCTCACTTATACAAGTAAGGGAAACACCGAGTAATCCACCAAATCTGAAGAAAACCGCTTGAGAAAGATCTAGATAATTTAGGGTCTAAGGTTCTAGATAAAAAGATCTAGATAATTTAGGGTCTAAAAGATCTAGATAATTTTTGCAGATTTTGAATCCGCAAAAAGCACACCCAAATGAAGTTTGTATTCCAAGATTCTTGTACTTCTAGCCTTAAAAACACCAAAACTTGAAGAAAGTTGCAAACTTGATGATTTTTATAAAACTTTTTAAAGTTCTAGATAAATAGTACAAAACCAAGTACGAATTTTTAAAGCTTGAATTTTTCAAAAAGATTGAAACTTTCTTGTTGAGAAAGGTTTATAACACTAGTTTGTAAGCAAAAGAGTGTTAAAAACACAAAAAGAACAAGAAAGGTACGAAATTTTTGAAAAAATTCGTGTGGTAAAAGCTTGAAAACACGAATCAAACCAACTCAAAACACTCCTAAATCATTGTTAGGCTCTTGATACCACTTGTAGGACCGTAAATCTATCAACTTTATCACAAATACAAGCACAATATGTAGTAAAGATGGTGACTTGATGATATATATGTATGTGTTTTAGAGAGAGAAAGTAGTAAGAGAAACTAGAGAGAATTTCATATAAAACACACACTTACACACACAAGCACACCTTACAAATGAGAAGGTTTGTGCTTTAAATAGTTCCATCTTTGGAAGGATGGGCTTTCCATGGGCTTGGGCTTGGACTTGGTTACATGATTGAAGAACAAGGCTTATCTAACATAACTTAACATATTAGCTTGCCAAGTCCATAGCCCAATATTCTTAATTATACTTATTCTAACAAACGACACAAGATATTTAATTATGAGAATGACCATCACTTTTCTATAATTCTTAAATGCTAACACTTTCCTTTCTACTTAAAATACAAACTCAAGAACACAAAGCAGAATAACCACTTTCTTCACAATGTCATCCCTTCCTTTGCCCTTCCCATTCCACCCCCTTCCATTCTTTAAAATTAGACTTAAGAACAGAATGTTTTTTTAAAGAAGGAAGAGGAGGGGACGGGAAGGTGGGAGGGAGGGAAGGTATGGGATTTTTTGTGTATATATGTTCCACCTAATTTTGGGGGGATTAGGAAGGGAAGCGGGTTATTAACATAATGGGCTTGTGTAAAATTACAAATATATCCTCATTATTCAAATCTCTGTAACAACGGCCTCCATTTTTCTCTCATTATCAGGTAAGTTTACACTCTTTATAATTCAAGTAAGAAAGTTTTTTAGCAAATAAACACACCTGTATAATTATGTTAACAAAGTTGCTGAAAAAGACCGACAATTTGCAAAGAATAATTTGGATCAGAGTATCAAGAACTCAAACAAATACCCACAGCTCACAAAATTTGGTTTGCTATCGTCCCAATATTCTATAATGCAGAACAACTCAGAGTCAATATAGTATGATATTAATTTCTCAAGTCTTACAATTTTTAGCGCTTGTAGGTCAATTTCTTGGTTTTAAATATCAATTTTAGTACAATATTATAATACTAACCATTTTTGTTTAATTTCATTATATTTGTACTCTTATTAATCCTTTTTTGTTTCGTAAATAAATCTCAGTGTAGGTACATGCAAAATTTAGGATGCAATTTCTTTTTCTTATAGCTAACCGCCAAGTGCAAATATTTTTCGTTAAGTATATATGTCGCATTTGCAAAAATACTCAAAAATGTTCATATAAAACAAATGTGAAGAGCTAACTGGTAATGAAGAGCTATGGAGTAAAATATTGGCCACATAAAACAAATGTGATGAGTAAACTATGTTTTTAGGGTATATTGATAATTTGGGTAGCTTCTTATCTTTTTCTTTTCACTTAAAAATAAAAACTCAAGAACATAAATAAAAATAACCAATTTCTTTACAGTGTCATTCCTTACTTTGCCCTTCCCATTCCATTCCCTTTCATTCTTTAAGGGTGTGTTTGTTATGTGGGTTTTGTGCCAAAGGAATACTTTCATAGCTTAAATTAGTTGTTTGGTAGGTAAAATTGAATAAAAGTAATGAAATCATTTACAAAAAGTCATTTCGTATAACATAGGTGGCTTTGGAAGGATTCCTCCTGACAACATACTTCTCCATCACACATTTTATTTTTTCCACTTTTTTGTCTTTTTCTTACTATTTTTTTAGGCAACAATTAATATCTTATTAAACAAATATATAAATTATATAATTATTAATTTTCTCTCTCATACTTTTCTTTCTAACCAATCCCAAATCCAAATCCGTTCTAAACCCACTTACAAACCAAACGGGCCCTAAAATTTAGACTTAGAGAAAATAATACAACTTGGAAAGTTAGACCAAGGCTAACAGGAAGGCGGTTATACGAAAGATCCAACACTGTTGGCGTATATGTCCTCCGGAGTGATGAGGTGAAAAGTGTACCCGTTTTAAGGGGTCATTTAAGCCCTAATTCGAGTTAATGTGATCAAATATTGCCCTAAATCGTTCCTTTTGTCATTTTAGGTACTTTTGAGAAGAATTCTGGAAAACACATCATTTTAGGCGTTTTTGGAGCATAAAGTGAAGAAAACGACAAAGTCTCAAAAGAATGCTGAAAATCCTTCCTGACGGCGTCAGAGTCACAAGGTGACGCCGTCAGCCAACTATGACAAAGGAGTAGATTCTGACTATACGTGACACCCTAAGAAGAAAACATGGAAATAACACCTGACGGCGTCAGGTGTTAATAATCCTAAGCCGTCAGGTGTTAAGCTAAAGAGTGACGGCACATAGCATATTTACAAGTGACGGCGTCAGACATGGATCTAGGCCATCTGAGAACCCTAATGGCGGCGAGCTGACTGCGTCAGCACCTAAAGCCTGACGCCGTTAGAGTGTATTTTCTATAAATACTTTTCTATTTTTCATTCATAAGTGTGCAACTTTTGGGAACAAAACCCTAGACGATTTTAACAGCTTTTTCAAGGGTTTTTCACCCTTGATTCTTCCATGTTCAATTGAAGATAAGTCTCCATTCAAATTAATCAATATGTCTATGCGTTGGTTAATTATATCTTATGCTTGTCTTTCAATTAACATGCTAGGCTAGGTTTATTTTGTGTTTGCTTAGATCTAATGAAACCTAACTATTGATTATTGGTTGTTGGTGTGCTATTAATTGTATTGGATGAATGTTTATCGATGTTAGGCTTAAGAAAACTGGCCAACCTTCTATATGGTAACGTGCTTGAACGTCTTAAGAAACATGAACCAGTGCGTACAAGGTTTTTATGGTTGTATTTAATGCATGAGCGAATTCTAATGATCCCATGTTAGGAGCTTCTAGCAGGCTCGACATAGGAGTGAAGTAGGAGCTTATAGAGTTGGGGAAGTACGTACGCCACCCCACGAATGGTATTAAGGAATACACCCGTCATCCACGCAATTAATACACACTAATTAACCGGTAAAAGATAGTTAGGGAGTAAGGAAATCTAAGTAAACACATTTGTCTCCATATAAGTTTCACAACCAATTAGTTTTAGTTATTTTTATTTTATTTGCAATAGTAGTTTTTGGGTTAGTTGACTAGCCACTAATTCCGCCCACTCCTTCAAACCCGAGATTTTACTTGCTTTTATAAAATATAAAAATACAAAAAATAATCATCCCTCACCCTTAGACCTAATTAGAGTAGTTTTTCATACATAACGAACACTATTCCCTGTGGAGAACGATCAATCCCCCGTACTTACCACTACACTATACTACATCGGTCAGGTACACTGCCTGGTGGGATTGCAAGCTTCTCAAGATCCCTTGAGAGGTAAAACCTGTTGCGTGGTCGCAATCCCGCGCACATCAAGTTTTTGGCGCCGCTGCCGGGGAATAGTTATTGTTTAGGTTGAATTTTTATTTTATTAGGTCTACTCACTAGATTCCTTTCTAGTGAGATTTTTATTTTATTTTTCTAGGTTTTTCTTTAGTCTATCTTATTTCTTCGTGTTTTTGTTCGTAACCATTACCATTCGACATCATGGAAGGTGGTAATATCCTTGATCCCAACAACCCACCTCAACCAAACAACCCACCACCACAACCAAACCAACCTCCTAGAGCCCGTACCTTAGGAGAGTATTCCCGACCTAGCCACCATGGCTATCGAAACACCATTGAGCTCACCCAAGGAGCCAATGTGTCTCCCCTGCGATCCGACACCATCCGGTTGGTGCAAAGCTGATGCGCATTCCATGGACTTCGTTCCGAAGATCCAAATCAACATCTCAAGGATTTCCTCAAAATGGTAGATTCCGTAGACCTTAATATTGAAACCCGAGAGACTACCCGATTACGTCTCTTCCAATTCTCTCTGCGAGACCATGCTAGTCAGTGGCTAGAGCATCTACCCGCAGGATCCATTACCTCTTGGGATGATCTCACAACTCGCTTCTTAGCTCAATTTTTCCCACCGGGAAGACTACCAAGCTAAGGAATGATATCTTGGCGTTCCAACAACGCCAAGGCGAAACCCTCTACGAGGCATGGACTCGATTCAAGGACTTACTCCAAAAAGTCCCTCATCATGGCATAGACCTTTGGCTCCAAGTCCAAATCTTCTATGACCATATCAATCTCCCCACGAGGCAAACCATTGACCAAGCGGCCGGTGGTAAGCTACGTGATCTAAGTGCGGAACAATCATGGGATCTCCTAGAAGATCTTGCTCTCTATGACAACGAAAGTTGGAATGATCCCCGTGATTTGAATAAAACGGTCAAGGCAATATCTTTGCCTTCGAATAATTCAAGCACTTCCGACCGTAGGATCATAGAACTTGAAGACCAAGTCAAGTTTCTTATGAAATCCTACGAGGCTCCTAAACCTTCAAGCCAAGTGAACAAAATCACTTCTTCGTGCGAATTATGTAGTGGTCCCCACGACACTCATAACTGCATGGAACTCCCCAAAGAAGCCTTCAAGGAATTCACCTATTCACGTATCAACAAGGCGAGGGAGAAATGGCCCATTGTTGACCAGGAATCTAAGAAACCGAACAAGTATTATGAGGCATGGAAGGATAAACCGAATTTCAGTTGGAACCAGACTCGTAGCATATCGTTTAATGACTCTCCTCCGCTTACATGGTCTGAGCACCATCCGCCCTTGAGTGTGCCCAAACAGGATCCTGAGGAAATCTTGCGGAAATTCATCCTATCTCAAGAAATAAGGCTTGCGAAACTCGAGACTCAGTTCAGACAACAGCAAGCTGACATGAGTAACTGGGTTGGTAACCTAGTTGACATAATAAATGGTCACCTTGCTAGTGAAATGACACGAGTCGAGGAGGTCAAGTCTGTCACCATCCTCAGTCAGCCGACCTCGCTGGTAAAAATTAAGAGCCCCAGTAAACTCTTCAAACACCTATCACCAAACAAGAAAGAAGTGAAGAAACACTCTGCCTCGACCGCACCAACCCATTTCGTTAACACCATTACCACGATAACCGTGCCCAAACCCGTCACAGATCAACAGCAAACCAGTGAAAGGGATAATAAGGATGAAGATGATATCTTCAAGACTGACCATGGGGAGACAGAGAACCCCTTGGACTTGATCAAGGATTCATCCACTCATGAGACGGGAAATAGGAAAGAAGCGGATAAGGTGCTTAAAGAGTCCCCTGGATTAATTGATGGCTCCCTTACAGAGTAACTTGAGAGAGGCACAGCAAAATTATACATCGGATTCAGAGAAAGTATAGAGGAGGGTACCTCCGATGTTTTCAAAATTTCCTGCACCGCTAGAAGAAAGTTGATAGAAAATGCTTATGTAGACCCCAATTCCCCTATGAATGCAATATCCCTTTCTCTGTATAACGAGGCCTTCAATGAACAGGTTACATATAAAGGGTTTAACATCATTGGGACAGTTGGAAGGGTGCCAATTGTGATAGGGAAGTTCTCCTTTAACATTGACCTAACCATAATCAA
>LBNU01018815.1:0-29167 GCA_014162995.1 Artemisia annua
TATTCAAACCTATTTCATCTAGTTGTGTTTGGTCCAAGGTGTCTACCTCTATTGGGGATCCTATAGTCTCTTTTACTTCTTCCGGGTAAGTCACGGGTGGTGTGTACTCCTCAAGTGATGATGTAAGTACTCGGATTACTTATGAAATGATCGGAACCGAACAATGGAAACACTTGACAATACTAGGCACGAACAACTAGCCGCAACCTAATAATGAATGTATGTATACTACATGAGATTATGAAATTAAATGATGCATGAACATGTACATGTTACCTATACCACTCGTACTTTGAAAATATAAGTTGTCGTCGAAATTCAATGTTGGCAACACTTGGTAAAATATGTACTCAAGTTAGTACGCAAAACTAGTCAAGTAACTTATATTTATATATATAAAGTGTAGGCACGTGTGTCGACGTTAGGAGACCTTGAAAACCATTACGTTGTCGGGTTAGTGACTTGTGATGACATGGAACTCTATGGTTATGAAAAACGGCCCTTCAAGTTTAGTTACATGAAAACTATACTTAGTACGAAATATATATACTCTATGTTAAAAGCTGTCAAAACAATAAGTATATATCAAGTTTAAAACGTGGCTTTTATTTTCGTTATACGTCCGTTTTCTACGTTCTTTATATCCACACTTTCGTATAAACAAATACTAACATGTTTTTAGAGACCCGGGTCACCTAGGTTTCGCCAAACGCCTAAAATGACCCAATGAATAATTTCCATCAGCAACCCCATTTTCCGGAAAACAATTTTTATCGTTAAACTTATAAAAATCATAACTCCTTCGTTATAAGTCCGTTTTTGTCCCCGTTTTCGGCCATAGTTTCGTCTCGGAAAGTATTTTCTAAATATTTGGCCAAAAATTACTCAAAAGTTACTGAGTTCACCACGTTTTCATTTTTAGGACAGTAGGTTATGTACAAGTGTAAAAATCCATTTTCCTAGTTAACAACATGTCCAAAAATCATTCCTACAACAACCAATCATCCCATAACCTACCATACACCTTCTTAGGGTGTCATGGGTTCCTAAACATCATCCACCATGATAATCTAACAAGGATCTACTCATTCTAACATCTAGGGCTCAAAAGTTATAAAAAGTGTAAATGGAGTGGTATAAACTAACACATGCATGTAGATCTTGTATAAAATCAAATGAATATCATGAGAACTTGGTGAAATTATGAAAATGAGTTTTGACAACTTACTTGAAAGATTAGTGAGCTTATGGAGATGAAAACCTATAAAACCTTGGGTTTTTATTTCAAAACCCTAAAAAGGAGTACTAAATGAGCTTGATTATAACTTGAACTTGAAAAATCAATGGATCTTGCTTGGTGTTGTGTTCTTGGCCGTGGGATAGAGCAAGAGGAAGAGAGAGTATGTTTTTTTTTTCTTTTTTTAACAAATGAATTATTACCTTTAGTATGTTAGTTTATAAGTATAAAATAGGTGTAGATATTTTAGGGACAAAAGAGTACAAGTCTTAATGAGAGTTAGTGAATTTTTCAAAAGATGTAAGGGATTGGTATGGGGGGGGGTGATTTGGATGAAAAAGAGGGTTTGGTTGGAAGATTTTGAAGATTTAGATGTATAATGCATGTTATATTGTATATATTTAGTAGTTTTAGTGAATACCGGGTACCGAGTTTGCTAGAAATAAAATTTAACGGTACCAAATAGAATATAACAATGTTGTAAAAATTATAAAATTACATTCCTGATGAGAATCGGGTGTTAAAATAATTGTCGTGTTGAAATATCAAAAACCGACGGAAGTTTAATCGTATACCGGTAAATACGGTAAAATTCTCAAAACACCGGGTAAATTAATAATATAATTTTTATATCATTATAATGAGTATGAAAATGTATTAGGATCATTGTGGGGAGTGTCAGACGTGTTAGTCACATTTAGTGATCGCGTGTTAACGTTTAGTTAAAAATAAACTTACGTAAAGCGTTAAACGTACTAAAAATGTAGATTTGAAAATCCTACGAGTGGAATAGTATGAAAATGTTATTGTGATGATATGTGGACTATTTCTAGTCCGTATGAAGTGTCCCTGCTAATAATGCATGAATTCGCATCTAAACCAAACCGGTTACGCGAACATGAATACCCGTAAACCCCGTTTACGATGAATTGAATGATATGCATGAATAGTACTTTCCCTCCGGGAATGAATAGTGTCATGTGAATAGTAAATTTTCTGAACGCGTCTCGGAATCTCAAATTGACTCCAAAAACGATGAATAGTAAAATGATGAATAGTGATCGATGAATAGTAAATGATGAATAGTAACGGGTGAATAGTGAAATGTCGAGGTTTGGGAAATGACCTGAAATTGTGGGTTGTGACATTATTAGTGGGATATGTTTGTTTGAGTGTTGGTTTCATGGTTATGCTCATTAATTGTTCTATATATCGCGAATGCATGATCTAGAAAATTAGGGTTTATGGTCGAATTGGGTAATTTCATGCTTGTGTTCTTGAGTTCAATTAAATGGCTAGTATGTATTCCTATTAGTGTTAATTGATGTGTTTCATTGGTTTTACAACATATATGATCGTATTCCATGATCTAGATAGTTTAGGGTCTCGCTTGTTTTCGAAATCTTGTACCTTTGTGCAATACTTGTGATTAATTGTTTTCCTATGATCATTTTATTAGGTATTCATTCAAGGGATCAAAATTTTTCAAGAACATGTATGTCTACAATAATTTCAAAAATTCTTGTATAAGAATTTTTTGAAAAACTATAACTTATCGAGATCTTTCGATCATTTTTATCGAGAACTCTCTATAATTTATCGAGAACTCTCCTTAACCAAAATTATCGAGAACTCTTTGTAAATTATCGAGATCACTCAATAAGAATTATCGAGATCACTGGTTATCAAGATCTTTTCTGTGTTATCGAGAACACAAATATACAAAAGTTATCGAGAACCCATTTAGTGAATGTTATCGAGATCACTGGCAACCATGTTTTCGAGATCACACTTAAACAATTTTTTAAGAATTCTCATGTGTTGTAACCTTTTCAAAAACATGTATAATGGATGAATACTCATGAAGTTGTTGTGTTGTAATCATAGTTCATTGACTTGTGTTTGTGTGTTATTGATATTTATGTATTTCTAAGACATAATTTGTTATACTAAGTACTATGAATGTGCCATCATTATGTCTTAAAATATATACGTGTTAAACTGCTAATACAACCACATCTCACGTGTTAATTAACTGAACCATAACTGCAACATGTAACTTATATGTCTATGTAAATCAAACATGAACGTGAACTAATGACTAACAAATTTGGATTTTTGATTTCATGATGATACATTTACAGAATACAATGGCTGAAGACACCAAAAATGTCCCCGAACAAACTCTTCCATTACTTGCACTCGGAGAGGTTGTCCCATCTAACTACAACATCACCATTGGCCAAAACAATCCATGAATTGACTTCAACAAACTTCGGATTCCTGAAGATTCGTGCAAGATTGTTAAAGACATTCTACTAGCTCATCCCTGCAAGTCCATGCTTACAAAGTCAACTTCAGTTCCTATCTTCTATATTCATCAGTTCTGGCACACAGCTCAAGCAAACTTGGACGATGAATATTTCACTATTAAACTAGATCGTCAAGAATACACCGTAGACCACGATGTTCTTCGAACTGTTCTCATGCCTCCTACACCAGAAGAATTCTGTCCTATGTTAGCTGAACTTGAAATTCTAGATTATCTCATTGATCTAGGATATGATGTTCAAGACGAACAACCACTTATCAGACTGTCCAGATTCAACGTCAAATATCTATCACAACCATGGAGAACCTTCTACATGTTGATTGTCAGATCCATTTCAGGCAGGAAAAGTGGTCATGAACATCCACGACTAGAGCATCTGCAAGTATTTTGGAAGATGATGAGCATGCAACCAATCAACTTTGCTAGTTCGATAATGAGCGACATGATCCATCATATCCAAACCGATCGTGAAAGGAAGTTAGGTTCAGAAAGATGCTGATTGAACACTTCTGCGACAAAACACCTGACTACCTCAAGAGAATGCATGATCCTACTGAACCTAAAGATATATACAACAAAGATTACAAGATCTCTTTTGTCAAAACCATCAAGTTCACAACAAGGACCAAGAGAATGAGAATTCCAGACTACTTCCTAGATGACGAGATTCGTAAAACACAGAACTACAAAATCTACGACAAAGCCTTTCAAGCTGGGAATGTAGGATACACTGGTGATGAAGACGAACCAATCGTCAAAATTCGGACTCGCAGCAGGAGAGGTGGCAAGACTGGAACCACAAGCAGTACCACAACCTCACAACAAACAAAGTCTCCACCAAAGCCTGCTACTAAACCTTGTAAGAAGATCACACCGAAGCAAATCGTTCAAGATGAACCATTGTCTTCATCTTCAGAGTCTGAATCTGAGTTTGGAACTGAGTCAGATGATGAGGAAGATTTTGAAAGAAGAACAAAAGCAGGAGATGATGAAGAGGAGTTTCCCGGACTTGAATTGGCAAAGCAGATAAGCAAGGAAACTCTTCACAAGGAACAAAGGAAAAGTACATGGATCACCATCAATGAACCTAGTGGTGGTACTCATGATGAAAAAGAAGAAGATGAACCGGTTGATAAACCACTAGTCGACAAACGTAAACTGAAAAGCATTATTGTCGATCCCAGAGAAGAAGAGAAGCAACATCTGAAAGAACTGAGAGAAGCTGCACTCCTCAATCTCCATCATCCCCAGCCTCATCAACAACCGCTCGATCTACAGGCTCAAGAGGGTGACTCAAGCAGCACATTGATTCCTCCTTCCACAACATTGACTCAAACTGAAACTGAACAACGAGATCCAGAAGGGAATGTCATTATGACGGAAGCTACCGAGGAAGATGTTGCAGACTTGCAAAAGGAGAATGAGCCTTCTGAGTTCATGACACCTGAGTTCCTTAATCAGGTACAAAGAGAAGAAGAACTGAAGAAGAAAGCAAGTGAGGAGAGTGAAAGATTGTTTAGTGATGAACAACAAGACGAAGAATTTTTTGACACTGACCAACTTATCAACACACCTCCACATTCATCTTCAAAGAATCCTCCAATTCCCAAAGGTACTCCTCCAAGGGATCCTTCTCCTCCTCCATCTGAACCTGAACATGAGTCATCTTCAACATCATCATCACACCACTCACCACCACCAAAGATAACATAAAAAGGCAAATCAATCAAGAAAAGGGGAATCTCATCTACTGCCACCGCATCACATAAGATCAAGCAAGCTGTTGCTATGGCAAGAAAAAAGAAGAAAGACACACAATCGCAGGATGGAGATCTAAAAGGCCAAGTTCAGAAGTTACCAAAACAGGTCACAACATTGACTAATCAAGTCAAGGATCTCAAAGAGTCAACAGCTCTAGTTTACAAGCTCCTGCAAGCTGACATGAGTGGCATGATAAAGTCATACACTGAAGAATATCTCAACGACAACCTTGTCGCCATCACCACTCCAGCAGTGTCCGAACTTCTTCAAATAATTCAGACATCGTTGAACTCCAGGATTAAATAGAACATGGAACAAATGCTTCAGTCTACTCCATTCTATCTCTGAACAAACAGGGCTCCAACTGCACCTGCTGATCTTACAACCGAGCAACTACAAACCTTGTTAGCTGCAAAGCTTAGAGATAAAGAGGAAAAGACTCCTGAAGAATCAACGATGTTCGAAGCGTTGAAAGCCATTGCCTCCAAAGAGTCATGCAAGGAAGCAGCTGGTAAACACAAACGACAAAGGAAAGATGATGATCCTGATGCCGATCCCAATAGCAAGAAATCAAGGACATCAAAAGAACCGTCATCTTCACGAAAGCCACATAAATCTTCCATGGCTCCACAAACAAAACAACATGCACCAGCCTCAGGATCCGGTCCAACACAATCAGATGAACCTTTCATGCTTCAACCAGTTGACACTCAGGAAGAACCCGCATCATCCATTCACGAATCACACATTCCCGAATCACACATTCCTGAATTTCAAGCTGGACCATCACCAACATCGAAGACCAAAGAGAAAGGAAAGTCTACAAAGTCTAAAAAGAAGAAGAAGAAGTCTATACCATTCTCCTGGCTAGATGTCGAAGAAGCTCCGAAATCTGATTGGTTGACTGAATTGATCAAGTCACAGCCTCCACTTTAATCCGATGAACCACTGCCTGGAAATACTTTGCAGTATGCTCAAAGTATAATGATGGGACTTCAAGTTGATAAGTTGAAAGGCTGAACTCAAAAGGATCAATCGTGAAGCATTTGACTTTCTTAAGAAAAGATTGGGAAACAAAGTTGAACTCGAGTATCACATGGAGAATATTGCATGCGCCTTATCCGGTTCGTTCGATTGGCTGAATCCTGAAGCCAATGGATTCAGCCAACTACGATGCACACTCCAAGCACAACAAGCCCTACTTCACCGATTAGACAAAGCCACTACCTCTGCAAGGATTTCCAGAAAAGCCTAAGATTCCCTACCGATTCTTCTTCAACAACGA
Organism: Artemisia annua; assembly: GCA_014162995.1. Taxonomy (NCBI): domain Eukaryota; kingdom Viridiplantae; phylum Streptophyta; class Magnoliopsida; order Asterales; family Asteraceae; genus Artemisia; species Artemisia annua. The sequence continues at coordinate 6,616 of LBNU01018815.1, forward strand.
TCTCATATATCTTCAACATGCCCATGAGACCTCTAAAGAAAGATATGCTTCTTCACTGACAATCTCAGTCCCTGCTCCCAGATATGAATTGCCATCCATTGAAGAAGCAACACCGATCTTCAGCGACTCCGTTGTTCCCTACAACAGAGAAGCTCTTCTTGGAATTCAACACTGGCGAGATCAACGTAAACTTGGCTACACTCACAGATTGCATCTGACGTCAAGTGAAAACGTGAAGCATAACTCTCGAATTGTTGCTATCATGGAAATCTTAGAGTCGCGAAGGTTCAACTACACTTTCATGAAAGAAATTGTCGTCAAGAGGCTAGATGAAAAGGAGTACAAATTTTGTGAAGCAGACTTCCCTGACCTCAACCTTAATGACATCAAAGACATGTACTTGGAAAAAGTTCAAGGAAATTTGCTACGTTTCCCTAAGTCAACTCATTACAACTTCATTGCATCTCTACTTCTCTACATCAGACGATGAATCATTCAAGAAAGAGTGGAAGATCTTCAGCTAGGCGTTGAAAGTTATCAGAACAAGATCAACCTAACCAAACCACAACTCACATTTCTTGAAATTCACGAGTCGTCACAGTACACACTTATACAGCAACCATCATTTGGAATCACCTACCTCAACAAGAAGAATCAGCTCTGCTACATGAGGTTCGATGAGATCCAGAAATTCTGTGATGACACGCTGAAACGAGTTCGTGATGGGTTAGTGGAAAGATTGCTTGATGACAAGAAGAGGTTACGCAAAGGTGAAAATACAAGGTGGAAAGCGAATGCACGAAGGATGATTCGCAACTTTGTTCATACGGTGGAAGAAAGATTTTATCATCGTGAGCAGATCAGGAGACTGGAAAGCTACATCGGTGTTCGAACATCATTCCCGGTCTTAACATTCAGACGACATGATCCTCAATTTACAGACTTTGAAGCCATGCCTTCTGGTGACACTTAGCTTCTGGTATTAACATTTCAATATTTTCATTATATATTGATTGATTTGTGATGACTACGGCTTGTACACACATAACAGTGTACAACCCACACTTTGTACTTAAAGGACCCTGTTGTACGCATCAGTGCTACAATCCTCACATAAGGAGTGAAAGGTTCTTACTCTTGAGTAGAATTAACAAATTTTTCATGATTTATACAATTCTGCTCAAAAGACAAGTATTTCACCTCAATAAGTAGTCATTTGTTGAGGGGGAGTACTTAACCAAAAACATCATTCTCAAATCTTAAAAGTCTTGATTGATTTCTCCCCGTAAGACTCAAAAAGACATATTTTAATCAAAAGGTTTACAAAAACAACATTTGATATGCTATTTTTGAGGGGGAGAAAATGAAAAGTGATTAAAATATGATGTCAAAAGTTTCATCTTGTGCGAGCTCGACTCAGAATTGACCCACGAATTGACGAAACAACAAATGTTAGTATTCGAAAGGATTTATCCGAGTAGAAAGTACTATTTCAAGAAACTCTTCTTAGACGTTTACTTTGACGGGTCTAACATCCTTTTAGGAATGTTAACAACTTCAAGTTAGTTATTAGGACTAGTTATCACCTAAAAGCTGATAATGTATCCCTTTAACTAAGCAACATAAACATGTCCCTCGGGTATATGTCTATTAAGAGTTGATCAATTCAAAAGTGCCAACTCATCCCGCATATGCAAACTTCTGAAAACATTCATGAGCATATGTGGAGGGGGAGTCTTTCAAAAGAAATCTAAAACCTCAAAGTGTTAACAAAAGGTTTTATACTCATAAACACTTTGAGAGATTTTCAAACATTTGGTTCAAAGGCATCAATCGGATAGTCACTGAGTTACAAGGTGACTAAGGATAGGAATAACCGTCCTATGATCTGCCAGAACCGGAGGGATCTACCCAAAGACATCACCAATAGTTAGAAAATAGAAGTCCTTAGGTATGATATGGAAAAAGGAGAAAGGAATGAAAGGAGAAAGAAGGGGTTGAAGAATTAAAAAGAAAATGAAAGAAAAGGGTGAAAAGAAATAGCCCTCCATTTTATCAACCTTAGGCCAGACACCGGGTTCAATTCATATGCTACTGATCGTTGCTAAGGTGACGACCGGTATTGAAGATAAATACGTCATGGACCCAGTGACGCAATGCACCTAAACCTTCTTAGCCACTCAAGTGTCTCTCAAAAGATACTTGTTTCATTCTCACGGAGAACCCTGGATAATCTATTGACCATTCACTACGAGTGTGTCGATATTGAATAGGAGGTACTCTGCTCCACACCTTCGACGACCAAAATGTGCACAAATTGATTCTAGAGCCACGAGATACATCAAAGATCTCCTAGGAACACATAATACTTCTACACTAGTGTCTCACATCATTGGACACTAAGTATAAACTATCGAGTCCTACGCAGATCTTAGCAATCTGCCTTGAACGTTTATGAGGGATTTACTTATGTGTTTCTCGAATGATTGAACGAAAATCTTGCCAGGGTCAACATCAAACAGCCCTGACAGCAGGTCACTTCGGTGATTCCTTGTGGATTACGCTTAGTGTTTATGATGGTTCCAAACGGTCTACATTCGTAGGGTGATCTCCAGCGACTCACCTAATCGTGGGTGTAATTATGTATGTCTGTGTAAGCCCTCTAGGGGGTATCCGATTAGGAACGGCCTTGGTAAGGATTAGAAGAAGTCTTCACACTATGCTGTCGACAAATTCTAATTCCAAACCTGTAAGTACCGGACGTATTATTGCTAACTGTTTCAATGTAGGTACAACTACCATCCTGAACACCAAAGTCCACATGCTCATACTTACATCTCAACGACTAAGAAAGCTCCCATCAAAGATCAATGCATTATAACAGTCAAAGAAAGATTCTACGTCGAATGAAAGAATCTACAAATTGAAAAGACAATGATCTAATGCTAACCAACTTTCAAAGAAGGATTCTACGTCAACACAAAGAATCTTCAACAAAGAAATAAGAGCTACGAAAGTATGTAAGCATCAATGTCAAAGATGTATGAGCATGTTGGAAAGGAGCAGATCCACTGGAGACTAAGAATGTGATGAATGGCAGACTACGACATCACTTGATCTCTATTAAATCACCAAAGACAAAGAACAAAGAACGATGAATCATTTTGCTAACGAATTTTTTGAAGACGTCTAAAGCCGTGAAAGTAAATATTTAAAGACAAAGAAAAAGACGTCGAGCAATCCTATTAGTCTTCATAAACCACCCTTAGGGGGAGATTGTTAGGATCACGTTTTACGTAATCTCTCAAGTCTCGGTCATTTCTACTAAATGTAATAGGTTGCTACAATATTTAGTTTACTTATGTTAAGTTTTATTAAGATGTAAGGCTTATAATGTCCAATGGGCCTAAAAAACCACACGTTTTAGAGAGAAAGGGAGGAAGGGAGTGTTGCCCTATTTCTCACCTATAAATAGGACATCATGTAATCCTTTACATTTGTTGGTTATTTCATATCTTTAGAGAAACTCTTGCACTTTCATCTTCCATATTGATTTAATCAACCAAACTCTATACTCATCTTATTTCTACCAAAATCAATACTTGTGTTTACAATATGGTGACCTAACAAAGATTCTGCCTAAAAGTACCTTGTGGAGCAGTATCTTGAACACCAGTACTTTGAGCATCAGTACTTTGAACATTAACTTGCTCAACTTGATCAGCTTCTTTCTTTGAATCTTCATGTCTTTCAGCATTAGGATCTTCATTCAAATTCTCATAAAGTTCAGCATCTAAATCCTTATGAATTTCAGCATCTGAATCTTGATTAAGTTCAGCATCTTCATTCATATTTTCATTTACCAAATTCCTCCCCAATGTGAATGAAGAATGCTTCTGGAGCTTCCTNTTCTTTCTTTGAATCTTCATGTCTTTCAGCATTAGGATCTTCATTCAAATTCTCATAAAGTTCAGCATCTAAATCCTTATGAATTTCAGCATCTGAATCTTGATTAAGTTCAGCATCTTCATTCATATTTTCATTTACCAAATTCCTCCCCAATGTGAATGAAGAATGCTTCTGGAGCTTCCTTTTCTTAGACTTAGAAACCTTTTTAGATTTCTGACCACTCCTCTTCTGTGATTTCACCCACAATCGGTGATGTTGAACTAGTGGCCATACAAAGCTCTTCAATCTTTTGAGCTTATTCTTTAATTTCAACAGTGCTGCAGCTTGATCATCATAAGCTTTCTTCAACCTCTTCAACTCCCTGGTTAAAGCATAGTTATTCAACACTTCCTTATGAGCTATTGCCTCCTCATCAGCCATTACTCCCTCATCTTCTCCAGATGTTTGAGACCCATCTGTGGAAGTATAATCATTGGGAGATGGTGGTTGATTCTCACCATGGTCTGAATCTTCATTGGCAGCACTTTCCGAAGAAACAGTACTTTCCCTTAGAGCAGTATGTTGAGAAGATTCATGAACTGGTAATGAAGCAGCATGTTGAGAAGCATCTTCTCCCTTTGAATTTGACTGCTCAGTATGTTGAGAAACATCTTGAGCTTGGGATGGAGTGGAAGCAGAGTCAGAATGTTCAGTATCATGATCGGAATCCTCTTGAGCAGCTTCTCTAACAGCTTGTGCCACTTCCAAAATATGTGCAGTTAAAGGAGTATTCCTTCCAGAAAATTTTGCATACTTGGTAGCCATGAAGGTGAACACCTTATCAGGTTGGACAATAGCAGGCAAAAAGTGTGGGGGTTTTGGAACACCCTCAAGCTGTTTGTTCAAAAATAATTGAACAAACCTGTGATACATCAAAAATGGTGAACCATTCTTGATATGTTTATGCATACCATCAAGAATCATAAAAGAGAAGTTAAATGGTTGACTGGTAGCTAATCCCACTAATGCAGAGGCTATGGTTTGACTAAACTCATTCCAAGCAGTACTTTTGTTACTTAGGCAATGAAGTAAAACATGAATGAGATACTTCCAACGTGGACTGAATAAGGGTTTCTAAAAAGTAAGCTTAGTAAGAGAACCCTCATACCCAATATCTCTTAGTGTATCCCAAAGTACTTGTTTAGCAAACTTAACAGTACCTTCTTCATCATGAAACTGAAGATCTGCTCTAATAGTAGCCTCAGTAATCCTAATATTCCTCCCAGCAACTGTAGCCGTAATGAATGATAAATCAGGTTCTTCCCAACCTGATGCAGCAGTAGCCCAAAATTCTTGAATCCATGGCTCAATGATGTCCGGATTGACCAATAAAGAGTAATTGATTGGAGACCCAGTTAGGAAATCAATCACAACATGAAAATCAAGATTCAATTCTGTCTTATCCAAATTAGCAATCATATTATGCTTACTACATGTTGAACGAGCCATTTGTGAGTAGTAGAAGAATAAATTTTACGGCGAAGGTAAATTGGTGATGAAAGTGGTGGCGTAAATATGAATGAATGGGAAGTAGAAAAGTAAGAGTAAAAAACAGTAGGGTTAGTTATATATGGATAAGATATAAAAAATCAAATCCCATTGAATGCGTATACCGTTATTTTGGCATGTATCCCTTCCATAACGAAGTATTTTACCATTACCCCGTATTTTTGACCGTTAGAACAGTACTTTTCCACGTAGCAGTACTTTTACACGTCAGCAGTACCCTTCAAAGCAGTACTTTCAGGTAAAATTGCAAGCAGTACTTTCCCATTATTTTTACCACAGCATCAATAGCAATGCATTGCCTCCCCTCAAACAATGCATAGGACTAAATGAAGTCCTCCCCTGAAACGTAGCTTAATAGTTAATCATACCAATACTTACCACCAAATGTTTGAACCTTGAAACATCAAATCCTTTGGTAAGTAGATCAGCTACATTGTCATCTGTGTGAACCTTGACAACATTAATGAGTCTATGCTCATAACAATCACGAATAAAATGATGCCTAATCTGAATATGCTTGGTCTTAGAATGATAGACAGGATTCTTCACAATGCAAATTGTACTCTCATTATCAATATTGATAGGAGTATTCTTCAAATTGAATCCATAATCCAAGAGTTGATTCTGCATCCAAATTACTTGTCCACAACAACTTGCAGCAGCAACATACTCTGCTTCAGTGGATGAGGTTGCAGCAATAGTTTGTTTCTTACATTGCCATGAAACTAGTCTTCTTCCAAGATATTAGCATCCTCCTGTGGTTGATCTTCTATCATAATTATCTCCTGCATAGTCACTGTCTGAAAAAGCTTCCAAGTGAAAAGGTGACTCCTTAGGATACCATAACCCTAACTTAGGTTGATGCTTGAGATAACTAAAAATCCTCTTAACTACATTCATATGAGAGACCTTGGGTGTGACCTGATATCTTGCACATAAACATACATCAAACATAATGCCAGGTCTATATGCAGTTAAGTACATAAGACAACCAATCATTGATCTGTAAAGCTTGACATCCACAGGTGCTCCATCATCATCTTTTCCTAATGAGTTTGAGGCTTTAATGGGTGTGGTAACTGGCTTCATATCACTTAAGTTGAATTTTTTAAGAATGTCAGTGACATACTTATCTTGACTAATGAAAATTCCAGTTCTTAATTGTTTAACTTGAAGTCCCAAAAAGAAAGTTAATTCACCCATGGAACTCATTTGAAATTCATTTTGCATCAGCAGCTCAAATTCTTTCACCATAGACTGTTTTGTGGCTCCATAAATAATATCATCCACATATACTTGAACAAGCATAATATCCTTTTTATCTCTTTTGATAAACAAAGTCTTATCAATTGCACCTCTCCTGTAACCATGTTGTAATAGAAAAGTGGAGAGTCTTTCATACCAAGCTCTGGGAGCTTGATGAAGGCCATACAGTGCCTTGACAACTTTGTAGACTTTGTTTGGATGTTCAGGATCCTCAAAACCAAGAGGTTGTTTAACATAGACTTCCTCTGTAATTTTGCCATAAAGAAAGGTACTTTTAACATCCATTTGATAAACAGGAAAGCCCATATAAGAAGCAAAGGCAAGAAATAATCTTATTGCTTCAATCCTTGCAACAGGAGCAAAAACTTCATCATAGTCCACTCCTTCTTCCTGTCTATATCCTTGTGCAACCAATCTTGCTTTGTTCTTGATGACATTGCCTCTTTCATCTCTTTTAACTCTGAAAACCCATCTTGTACCAATCACTTTCTTTCCATATGGTAATTCACATAATACCTAAACATCTTGAAGTTTGATTTGAAGAAGTTCTTCTTGCATGGCTTCAACCCAACTCTCTTTAGCTAATGCTTGAGCTATTGTCTTGGGTTCTTCTTGAGAGATAAAGCAGGCAAACAGGCATGTCTGAAGATTCTTATGAATCATCCTGTTTTGTTTATAAACAAAGCAAGTAAAGCACTATGTTACTTAGAGAGACCTTTAGCTTTTGTTCTTGTATTGACACCTGAACTGTGAGGTCCAATGATTTGGCTGACAGGATGATCTTTATGAACTCTTAAATTTGGAGTTGGTGGCACTTGAATATCAAGTTCCAAATTTGTGACATCAGGATCTTCAGATGAGAAAATACCTTCATCTTGTAATTCATCATCAGTATATTCTATTTCAGGCGTGTTTGTATCATTTAAATCATCAGTATTGATCCAAGTTGATGTATCTAAGACACCAGAAGTAGTTTCAACTGGTTCATCAGTACTTTGAGAAGAATCTTTGAATATACCATTTTTCTTTGCAGCTTCATAAGCCCTCCTTTGATCATCTTCATAGGACTTTGCAATGTTTTCTTGAGAAAGCATTTTATTCAGTTCATCTTGAATAGCCTGGTTGTCATAAGATTCTAAGTTGGTTGGTTGAACAGTACTTTTTGGTTCAACATTACTTTGAGTGTCAACAGTACTTTTAGGTTCAAAAGTACTTTGCTTCTTACCAATGGGTTCTTCATTAGGAACATCTTCAGGTCTTACATTGACTCCATGAACAATGTACTGTAAATCTTCTTCTTTGTGAACAACTTGATTTTCCTCCCTAACAGGTACATAGTTCATAGAAGGAGTCAAAATATCAAGATCAAACATCCAATCAGGACTTTTACCTTTTTGATTTTCTTGATCTTCCAAAAACTCAACATGAAGACAATCTTGAACCTTTTTGGTAGCTCTGTTGTAAACTCTAAATCCTTTACTATTGGTACAATACCCCAATAAGTATCCTTCATCTGACTTGCCTTCAAATTTGCCCAGTGAATCACTTGTATATAGAATAGTCAGAGGACATCCAAAAGGTTTTGTAAAACGAATGTTTGGCTTCTTGCCCATAAGCAATTCATATGGTGTCTTCATCTGTGGTTTAGTGACTGAGACTCTATTTAACACATAGCAAGCAGTACTTACAGCCTCAGCCCAAAATTGAATAGGTAATGAAGAATCTGCAAGCATGGTTCTAGCTGCTTCAATCAATGTTCTATTTTTCCTTTCTGCAACACCATTCTGCTGTGGAGTTCGAGCAATGCTAAACTCCCTGTTGATTCCTTTCTTGGCACAAAAGTCATCCATGAGCTGGTTCTTGAATTCAGTCCCATTATCACATCTAATACCTCTGACTTTGATTCTTAATTGATTTTCAAGGGCTATTATGAGATCATGAATAGCATCAAAGGTTTTATCTTTAAATCCCAAGAAAAAGACCCAACTAAATCTGCTACAGTCATCTGTTACAACTAAGCAGTACTTCTTCTTATTCAAGCTTGCAACAGAAACAGGTCCAAATAAATCCATATGCAACAACTCCAAAGGCTCTCTAATAGTTCTCTCCTCAAGCTTTTTGCATGAAGCTTTGTGTTGTTTACCCTTCTTGCAAGCCAAGCATGAATGATCATTCTTGAAGGTTTTAGAAGGTAAACCTCTGACTAAATCACCTTTGACTAGCTTGTTGATATTCTTGTAATTCACATGAACCAATCTTCTATGCCATTGATGTGCTTCTTCAAATGTTGCTTTTGCTACTAAACATGTTGCTCTACCTGAAGAATTGACATTCTTCAAATCTAAACTGTAAACATCATTGGTTCTTGGTATTCTCAGTGTTACCAAGTGATCACCAACAAACTTGTACTCAGGAGAGAGAATAAGACATTCTGTGTCAGTGAATAACACAGGATACTTTTTGTCACAAATCTGAGAAACTGACAAAAGGTTGAACTTGAGCTCCTTTACATATCTAACATTTTCAAAATCAATGCAACCTGTCTTGATGGTTCCTTTGCCAGTAATTCTTCCTCCATCTGGATCATTCCCAAAAGCAACTCTTCCTCCAAAATAAGCCTTAAAATCTGACAGGATCTCCTTGTCTCCTGTCATGCTGCTAGAGCAACCACTATCAATAATAATATGATCTTTAAGCTCCTCCTCTGGGTTGCCCTACATAAAAGATGAAAAGGGTTAGTTTCTTTTAGGAACTCAAGCCATTACTGACTTGTGTTCTCCTTGTGGAGTGACATACTTGAATTCTTTGAGTATGTAATCTTCACTGTTTTTGAAAACATGATCAATTGTTTTCTTTTGTTACAAACCCTTTGTTTGATTTTCAACAAAATTCTCTTTTTCACCCTTGTTTGCTGAAAGTACTGTTTGTTCCCATCAGTACTTTCTTTCTTAACCCATTTAGTTTTAACACTGGGTGTTGAAATCTTTGTTCTAGGTACTCTGTTTGAGGTGTAAGGCCTTCTGGATTGATAGTAATTGGATCTCCTTGGTCTTACATTAGAATTTCCCTGAGTGGGTGAAAACCTAGCAGTACTTTGAGAGGATACTGCTTTTGACTTACCAGTACCTTGAAAAGTGTTGCCTGAAGGTACTGGTGGTTTTGAAAAAGGTCTTTTCTAGTGAGGGTACCTATAGTCTTTAGAGAAATTACTATGGTTAACCCTGTGTGAGTAACTCCAAGCAGGTTTGCTCTCCTTTGGCTTATGGTTAGCAGTTTTGGTCTTTGGGAATTTACTTAAGTATTCTGAGTGAAAGTCACAGTCCTTATTCAAATGATGAGGACTGTAACATACATAACATAACTTTCTATCCATATTCCCAAATCCCCTTCCTTGAGTTCTATAACCAAAACTTGCTTGTCTCTTTGGTGCAAAAGATTTTCTAAAATTAGCAGTATTTTGAAAAGTACTTCTTGAAGATACTGTTGGATATTTAACAATACTTTGAGAAGAGTTGGAAGGTACTGCTTGTTTTGAAAAATCTTTGGAAAACTTTTGAGCATTATGATCACACCCTGAACCATTAACTTTACTCTGTGTGTTCTCAACCTTAGGTTTCTCAATTGTTTCTTTTAAGGACTCAGAATTAGATGGACTAGAATTTGATTGACCTTTAAGCTTCTTCCTAAATTATAGATTGTCTACTCCAAAACAAGAAACATCTGTCCTAAGTGGTTGAAAGCTACCAGTAAGTGGAGCAACTGAATTATAACTCTTGTTTTTCTTAAATTCAGGAGGTGTTTGACTAATTGGTTCTTCATCACTAGTGTGTTGGCATACTAGATGAGGTTACCTCTGAATTAAGTAGTTCCTTATCACTAGTGGGACTATCTTCTGAACTATCATACTCAACACCATAACCTAGTCCAATTTTAATGTGTGATCTTCTTTGTTTTTCAACAAAACTAGAATGTGAAAGACCAGATTCTTTCCAACTAGCAAGTTTTTCTAGCAAATCATCCCTTTGTTTAGTGAGCTTTTCAACTTCAGAAACTTTACAACCTAACTTCCATTCACTCAATTTTAATTGATAGTCTTGTTGTTCATATTTTTCTGCCCAAGCCATTTCATTATTTTCATGAGTGATTATTTTGGCTTCCATTGATTCTAAAGTCAATTGATTACCAACTACCTCAGACCTAGCCCTTCTATAATTATCTCTTTCAGTCACATAGTCTTTAAGCAACTTTTGATAACAATCATTACACTTAGAACATACCTCAGAGATAGTAGATGAACTTGGTGAAGTAGCTACCATGGCAAGCATTACAGGTTCTTTTTCACTTTCCATGCTCCAATCAAAGCTTCCAAGACCATCAAGGCTTCCAAGACCATCTCTTGTTTCCAAAGCAGCAAGACCTGGTTCTTCATCAAAGGCTGTGCTCGAGTCTTCCAATGCAACATTACAGAAGGTGACTGGTTCATCATCAAATTCAGCACTCCAGTCAACCTCTGATAGATTTTCTTGAGCCACCAAAGCTTTTGGTTTTGATTCAGTAATAGGAATTTCTCGGATTTCAACCTTGGGTTTTTCAATCATTTTATTTGCCTGATATTTAGCAAACTTGCATTCCCTTGCAAAGAGACCAGGCCTTTGACAGTTAAAGCAGTCAATCTTAGATTTATCAAATGCTATACCCTGTTTTGCTTTGAAGTCAATACCTCTTCCTGTTTTCTTCATAAACTTCTTGATTCTTGTAGTGATCATGGCAACTTGCCATCTTATGTCAATTTCTTCCAGATCATCTTTTTCAATTTGCAACAAATCTTCTTCATAAGTAACAGGTAAGGTGGCTTGCTGAGCAAAGAAGGAACATACAACATCATAAGAGTTAATGATGTTTGATGGTGATGAGGTGGTAGTAGTCATGGTTGTGCAAAGATACTGTTTATCACCAACAGTACTTTGAACAAGATGAGCAGTACTTTTGGTGGAAGTACTGCCTCTATTTTCAGAAGACACAAAAGCAATGTTATGAGCTTTTGAATTTATTTGACCATTCATCTCATGCTCATACACTTTTAAGTTATTGTAGAGATCATCAAAGTCCATAGAATTCAAACCAAGTTGTCCTCTGATCATAGTAGCAACCACATGCCACATAGATGGCAAACTTCTTAGGAACTTCAAGTTTGCATCTTCAACAGACACCTCTGCTCCATATAACTCTAGCATACTAAGAAGATTTTGGAATCTATCATAGGCAGCATCAAGACCTTCTCTTTCACCAACAGTGAATGTTTCAAATTGTTGCTTCAATAAGTTCCTATGCATCTTCTTTGAAGCATCATTACCTCCAAATCTTGTCTTGATAGCAACCCATAATTGCTTTGCATCCTTAGCATCATGAAACTTGAGTAGGTGACCATCAGGAATAGCAGACAACAGTATGTTGAGAGCCTTGTTTTGATTCCTCTTTGTTGCNATGTATTTTGTTAAGTATGCGGAATCTACTTCAACAAAGCTAAGAAGAATTAACAAAGAACTTTGATTATATTAAAACCTCTGAACCTGCTTATATACACAGATTCACCAACAACCCTAATAACTCTAATATCAAACTTGCATGTATCTCTAACATCGTATATCTCTAATGCCAACCTAGTGATCCTTTTATAGACACAAGGAAAACCCTAGTCGGTTTAAAATACTTGAACGACAAGTAAACTAATTCTAAACTAAGAACATTATAGAATTACACAATAATCCTTAAACGTTTTACATTATAGTCCTTTTTCATAGCAGTCCTTTTGATGAGCAGTACTTTGACTTTCTTCAATAAGCAGCACTTTGACTTTCTTTATAAGAGCAGTACTTTGATCTTTAGCAGTACTTTGACTTTATAACCCAACAAACTTCCATGCTAATAAAGTATAAAAACGTATAACAAGATAACAAGTAAGAAAGAAATACACAAGTGTTTTTCAATGCTTAAATTCTCATTAGAAATGAATCAAAGAATTTACTAAGATTATTTGTGGAATAACAATTAAAATTGAATGACAATGTATGGTGATATCCTTACTAGCTTAAACACTAACCGAAGTAGGTGTTTAACTAAGAAGTATGCTAACATTCTATATAGATTCAGGGCCCTTAGTTCTTTAGAGAAGTAAATGATTTTGTGAATGTGTATCACATTAATTGCACAAAAGACTCTCTATGATAAATGTCTTTCTACTTATCTTCGAAAGAAAGTTCCCGCCTAAATATCTAAGTTTAGAATGTCGTTGATTTGTTTAGGAGATCAAGGGAAGTCGGTGAGTTATTATCATTACTCACTGACTTCATCATCTTCTTCCAGGTTCAAGGCTTTTGAAGATGACTTCATGAATGTTCAATCATTAGGGACTTCATTTTTACTTAGGATATTTTATATTCAAATCCTAATCCTAATCATGGACCATTAGGCTCTAAATTCACCCGACAATCTCCCCCTATTTGTATATAGAAATACCAAGTGTTTTTCAGTGTAAGTGAGCATAACAACATATTCTTACTAACTGAAATAAAGTAAAATAAACTTTAAACTGATTCTAAGAAGAAATGAGACAAAATCTATCATCATTATTCATAGATTATCAACAAAAAACAGAAAATATATAATTCTCTTGTTCAGGCTTGGTCTTCAGTAATTCGAGTAAGTTCCAGCCTCACTTTCTATAATTAGAGGAAGTCCTTGTCACCTCTTTTTTCAAGTTCACCATCCAAGATCATGACCAGTCTCAGAGATTCTGGGATCTTTTCTGATATGGCGGCAAAAATCATAAATTTGAAGAGTGTTTGTGTGTCCACCAGCTTTAATTCAGAGACTCTCTGAAAGCTGGATCACCAAAAGCATCAGAGAAAAAGATAACGTGTTTAGGAGATTCAATTGCATTGTAGCACCCCCATTTTTCATGGTAAGAGAGGAAAGTTGAATCCTTGATATATTGGACCTTTTAGGATTTTGGAAAGGATTGGTCCCGTGGCTTATAAGCTGGAATTGCCACCCGAGCTTAGTAGGGTTCACCCTACTTTCCACCTGTCGAATTTGAGGAAGTGTTTGACCGATGAGGATGCGGTAATTATGCTTGAGGAGATTGAGATTGATGAACAGTTGCATTTTGTTGAAGAACCTGTTGAGATTATGGATCGCGAGGATAAGCGATTGAAGAAGAGTCGTATTCCTCTTGTGAAAGTTCGTTGGAATTCCAAGAGAGGACCTGAGTACACTTGGGAACGCGAGGATGAATTTAAACGCAAGTACCCAAATCTTTTCAAAGCCGGGACTGGTGACTTAAACTAAATCCGGGACGGATTTCTAAATATGATGTATGTTATGTAACACCTGGTACTTTTCCTAAAACCCATTTCTAGCCAAACTTCTATTTTCGTACCTGAGATACTTTTAAATTTTTAATGCATGTTAAATTGGGCTTGAGAAGCGTGAGATATATTGGAAACGAGAATTTATTCCTTGATTGACTCAGCACAACCTAGAAAACTCGAATTGTATTGCATTTGCCAAATTATTTGATTTATTTTGAGTTTGAGAAAAACTCTGAAGTTTATGCTTGATTTTATTGGAAAAATTATTTCGTGAACAATGGCGCAAGTTTCGTAATTTTTCGAGTCCGTTTGCTATGTCGTTTGAGCCCCGAAGCGTTTTCGTGAGAAGTTTTATGCGTTGGCAGTTTTGGTCCCTTGAGTTTATTTACAAAATCTACCCTACACTTCTAATAATAACTAACCTACCCTATACTTATTTATATATAAATACCCATTTATTATTAATTATTTCATTTTCATCACATAAAACACACACACTCACACCTCATTCTCTCTCCCTTCTCTCTCTCTCTTTTTCCTTCGCCGGCGACACCCCCACCGGAACCCAAAATTCCGGCCACCGGAATATTTTCCGACCACCACCAATTACACCCCTTATACCAACTTGTAGATCGGGACATCCCCGTCACACCCGTACCACCCACACCCCTCGAATCACCCCGTAACCACCCCTACGCGCCACCACAGTCCGCCGCCACCATCACCGAGAGCCACCGCCACCTCCACCACTATTCCCACCACCGGTAACCACCCCACGCGCCCTCCTTTATCCTCATTCTTCATTATTTTACAAACCCTAATTTTATTTTTATTTAAATCCGATTTTAATTATTTAAAATCTTTTATAAAAATGTTTTTATTAAATGTTTTGATGATAAAACTCGTGTGGATCTCTCTTGTACTCGACTTGGTCGCGACTCGGTAAGAACTCACCGAGTCAACTCGTGACTCGGTGAGGGTATTGTTATTGTTGTTATTGTTTGACTCGTAGTGACGAAGGGAGTATATATTTTGTGTTTGGATTGAATTTTGAGGGTCCGTTTGGTTTGTTGGGTGCTCGACAGCCGACCACCACCACCACCGAGGCTCGGGTGGTGGTGGGTGGTGATGTATATTGTTGTTGTTATTGTTTTGGTTATATGGATTTAAATTAGGTAGTGTTGGAATTGGTTTGGATTCGGATTTGGTTGTTTGGTTTGAGCCGAATGGTATTGAGGCTCGGTTTGGGATTTAGTTTAGTTTCGGGTTTATTTTATTTGACTTGGGTTGATTTTTAGAGTTGTTATTGTTGTTTGTCGGGATTTTGAGTATTGGTTACTAGTCTCGGGATCATTATTATTATTATTTAGTTTAGACGGTAAATAAATAAAACGGATAATAAAATTATGAAACCTAAAATACATTTGACATAGTTGAGAGGATTTGGACATTGGACTTGGTTTTCGTGTTATTATCATTGTGATGTTATATTGTGAGCTTGAATTGGACGTATTGGATTTGCGGCTATGGTTATTTGGACTTATGGACCCTTTAGTACACGAGACGGTAGGGTACGTTAGGCCCTTAAAGATCTTAACGTACCTGGAACCCGAACAATACAAAATGGTCGATAAACCTAAACAATTAATGGACAACGTGAATGATATATCCAATCATATTATTATTTATAAAATGTTAAACATTGTTTAAATATAAAGAGTCGTTGACTCGGAAAATGTTCTATAAACGGGCAGGTCATGCCGAAATTTTGTAAAATTCTTTATAATCTTCAAACTATTTTACTAACTAATATTTATTTCAAAACCCTTTCTATTTCAACGTTATTTTGGGAAAACGGGTAAAACCGAGACTTGTTATTAGCGATTTGTTATTATTTGAGTGTGTCTTTATTCTCATTTCTTCTTCTTTCCATTTCTTTTCGACAACTTTCTTCGAGTGTTCATTCATCTTCCTTGCGTAGTTTGTCTTTTCGCCGACTTATTCTTTTTCTATCTTTCTTCCACACGAGACTTTTCTTTGAAAACTATTTTCTTTCAAATGCCATTGTATTTTATAAAACTTTATTCAAGCATTGTTTATTGAAATATTCGTGTACCATTGCAGAGTTATGATATTGATATTGCATAGGTTGTGCTGAGGAATATTTGCTGTGACGCATTATTTGATTGGTTGATATATCTCGTTTCCTGCTATTGTTAAGGTGTGATTCATTGCCCCGCTTTTTATCTTTTAAATGTTTATAAACCCATGGGGTGAGATACATGCTTTAAATGTTTTCTGAGCACAAGTATTTTTGGTATGCTTTTCCTGATTGGTATGCTTTCCTGACGATGTGCTAAGTAGCTTTACCTTGCCAATAAGGCTGAAGAGGCATTTCTGTCAAGGCAGCTTTACTATCTTTCAATCTTTATTTGCATGTCATTCGTAAAATCTTTTGTGTCTTTTGTGTTAGGTCACCATATTAGTAAACACAAGTAATCTTATAAGAGAAATGAGATGAGAATTAGACTTGGTTGATTAATAACAATATGAAAGATGAAAGAGCAAGAGTTTTCTTAAGATATGAAGTTAACCAACATTTTGTAAATGGTACATGATGTCCTATTTATAGGAGAAGGGTAGGGCAACATTCCCTTCCTTTCCTATCTTCTAAGTCGTGGGCTTTATGGCCCATTGGACATCTTATTCTAACTAAACATTAAACCATACGAGTAACTAAATAACTTAGATAATTGTGATATTTCTAACAACCTATTACATTGACTGAAATGACCGAGACTTGACTGAATAGTTGAAAACTATGATCCTAACAATCTCTCCCTAAGGATCGGTCATGAAGGATTGTTGAAGGATAGAAGTTCATCACGGTCATCGAGGTTGTTTGACGTCTTTGTCTTTGGACTTTAACTGTTGACATTTGTAGCTTTAGACATCTTCAAAATGATTGTAGTAAAAGTGATTCATCATTCTTTGTTCTTTGTCTTTGTTGATGTGAAAATGAGAGATGATGTTGTAATCCGCCACACGTCACTTTCGGTATCTCCAATGGATTCGCTCCGTTCCGACATGCTCATACAACTTTGACTGTGGTTGTAGTTATGCATTCGTAGCTCTTTGTCTTTGTTGTTGAAAATTCATGATTGTTGTCGTAGAATCTTTTCTTTAGACTGTGATGTTGCATCGAGCTTTCATTGGCATTGAGATGTATGTATGAGCACGTGGAAGTTGGTGTTCAAGATGCCATTTGTACCTGAAATAAAACAGTTAGCAATAATACAAAGGTTTGAACTAGAATTCATCAACAGCATATTGTGAAGACTCTTTCTAATTCGCGCCAAGGCCGTTCCTAATCGGATACCCCCTAAGGAGCTTACAAGGGCACACCTAAGTACACCCACGATTAGGTGAGTCGCTGGAGATCACCCCACGACTGTAGACCATTTGAAGCCATCATAAACACTAAGCGTAACCCACGAGGAATTACCAAACTGACCTGCTGTCAGGGCTGTTTGATGTTGACCCTGGCAGGATTTCCGTTCAATCATTCGAGAAATACCTAAGTAAATCCCTCATGAACGTTCTAGGCAGATTGCTAAGATCTGTGAAGGACTCGATAATTTACAATTGGTGTCCATTGATGTAGAACAACCAATGTAAGATTACTAAGTGTACCTAAGAGATCTTTGATGTATCTCGTGGCTCTAGACTCGATTAGTGCAACTTATGGTTTCCTATGCGGAGATTGGGGCAGGGTCTCCTGTTTCAATATCAACCGACTCTAAATAGAAGGTCGATAGATTACAACGGTTCCCCGTGAGAATGAAACAAGTATCTTTTAAGAGATACCCGAGTGGCTAGAAGGTTAAGGTGCATGCGTCACTGGGTCCATGACGTCTTTTATCTTCAATACCGGTGTCGCCTTAGCAACAACAAGTAGCATATGAATTGAACCCGGTGTCTGCCCTAAGGTTGAATAATTTGGAGGGCTCATTTCTTTTCACCCTTTTCATAACGTTTCTTTTTAATTCTTCAACCCCTTCTTTTCCCGTTTCATTCATTTCTCCTTTTTCGAATCATACCTAAGGACTTCTAAATACTAACTATTGGTGATGTCCTTGGGTAGATCCCTCCGGTTTAGGCGGATCATAGGACGGTTATTCCTAACCTTAGTCACCTTATAACTCCATGACTATCCTAGTGATGCCTTTTGAAACCATTCATTTGAAAATCTCTCAAAGTGTTTGTGAAAAAAAACATTTTATAACACTTTGAGGGTTTTATTTTCTTATGAAATACTCCCCCTCCACATGTGCTTATGAATATTTTGCGGAAAATAACACATGCGGGAGAAGTTAGCACTTTAGAATTGATCCACTCTTAATAGACATGTACCCGAGGGACACGGTTACGTTGCTTAGTTAAAGGGATGCATTGTCAGTTTTTAGGTGACAACTAGCCCTAATAACTACCTTGAAGTTGTAAACATTCCATAAAGGAAGTTAGACCCGTCAAAGTAACGTCTAGAAAGAGTTTCTCGAAACGGTACAATCTACTCGGATTAATCCTTTCGAATACTAACGGTTTTTGTTTTGTCAATTCTTGGGTCAATTCTGAGTCGAGCTCGAATGAGATACAACTTGGAACATCATATTTTAATCACATTCTGTTTCTCCCCCTCAAAAATAGCATATCAAATGTTGTTTTTGCAAACGATTTTGATTAAAATATGCTTTTTGAGTCTTATGGGGAGTTATCATCAAAGATTTGAAGTTAAAAAATGAGGTTTTTTTTTGTACAAGTACTCCCCCTCAACTTGTGAACACTTATTGAGGTGAAATACTTGTCTTTTGAGCAGAATTGTGAAAATCTGAAAAGTTTAATAAATTCTACTCAAAAGTAAGAAGCCTTCGCTCCTTATCTTAGATTGTAGCAATGAAGCGTACCACAGGGTCCTTTCTTTACAAGGTATGGGTTGTGCACTGTTATACGTACACAAGCCTTAATTAATGAGAATGAATTTGAAATTATGAAAGGTTATACCAAAAGCTTATGTCTGAGATGAAGTCAAGGCATTGAAGTCGGTGAATTTTGCATTGGACCTCTGAAATGTCAGGATCGGAAATGATGGACGAACCCCGATGTAACTTTCCAATCTCCTAATCTGCTCCCTCCGGTCGAGCCTTTCTTCAATGGCATGGATGAAGTTCTTTACCATTCTCCGGGTGCTGGAATTCCAACGAGTATGCTTTCCTTCTTTCATCTTATTCAGATCGTCCGTCAATCTCTCCACTAAACCATCACGAACTCTTTGCAAGGTAACATCACAGAACTTATGAAGCTCGTCGAACCGCATGAATCATAGCTGATGCTTTGAGTTGAGGTAAGTAACCCCGAACTTTGGTTGTTGGAGAATCATTAGCTGAGATGCGTCATGTAGTTCTTCGATCATGAGTTGTGGTTTGGTCAAGTTGAGGTGATTCTGGTAGCTTTCGACACCTAGTTGCAGATCTTCTACACGTTCACGGATGATCAGTTGCCTTATGTACATGAGCACGGAAGAGATGAAGTTGTACTGAGTTGACGTTGGGAAGCCCCTCATTCTTCCTTGAACTTTCTCTAGATACATATCTTCTATGTCATCTTAGATAAAGATGTGGGAAATCGGCTTCACAAAACTTGTAGAGCTGTTCGTCTTTCCTCTTAACCACTATTTCCTTCATGTAGACATAATCAAACCGTTTGTCTTCCAGGATTTGCATTATTGCGACGATTCGGCCTATGTGCTTCATATCACCGGATGTACGTTCACGTCTGTGAGTGCAGCCGAGCTTTCGTTGTTCCGACCAGTTCTGAATTCCAAACAAAGCGTCTCTGTTGTATTCCACAATAGAGTTGCTGAATATCGGAGCGGTTTCTTCAATGTTTGGAATCTCATAACGAGCATCTGGTACTGAAATCCGTAAAGAAGACATGTAGCGATCTTTGGAAGCTTTGATGTCGTGTTGCAGGTAGCAGAGATCGTAGTTGAAGAAGAACCGATACGGGATTCTAGGCTTGTCAGCAAAGCCTTGAAGAGGTAAAGGTTTGGTCCAGTCTGTGAAATACGGTTCGTTGTGCTTTGCATGTGCATCAAAGTTGCATTCCGGATTGAGCCAATCAAAGGAGTCTGATAAAGCTGATGCAATGTTCTGCAAATGGTAGTCCAACTCTACTTTGTTTCCTGATCGTGCCTTAAGAAAGTCACGAGCTTCCTTGTTGATCCGCTTTAGTTCAGCTTTTGTCACCTTCTCCAGCTGAAGACCCGATAGAATACTCTGAGCGTATTGTATAGTGTTGCCCGGGAGTGGTTCTTCGGTTTCTAGCGGTGGATGAGCTTTGATCATTGTGGTAACCCAGTCTGATTCAGGAACCTCAGGAGCATCTAACCATGTGAAACGTTTGGAGTGCTTCTTCTGCTTCTTTCCCTTAGACTTTTCAGTCTGAGTTGTTGATGATGGTCTAGCTTGTGGTTCAGGAGATTCAGTTTGAGTGGATACAGGTTGTGGTTCCTCCTGTTGATCATCGTGATGAAGCATGAATGGTTCTTCTGCTGCTGTGGGTCCAGACTTGGATGCTGAACTTTGCGGTTTGCGGGTGGAAGCCTTTGATGCTGGTGGTTGTTTGGATGATGATGGTTCGCGGCTAGACTTGGTTCTCTTACGTTGTGAGTCTGTGTCCGGATCATCGTCTTTCCTAGGACGTTTGCGTCTGCCAGCGGCTTCTTTGCATGACTCGGTTGCCCTTAGGGATTCAAGCAATGCTGCTTCTTCATCGGTCTTTTCTTCCTTCTCAGTGAGTTTGGAAGCTAACAAAGTTTCCAGTTGTTCTACGGTTAGATCCTCAGGCTCAGTAGGAGGCCTGTTCGTTTGAAGGTAGAAAGGTGTTGACTGAAGCGTTTTGACGATGTTTTCTTGAATCCTGGTGTTCAGCTCTTTTCTGATGGGTCTCAAAAGTTCAAACAACTCTAGAGATACTACAGTCACGAGATTCTCAGCCAAGTAGTCATTGGTGTATTTTCTGATCATCTCACTCATATCAGCTTGCTTGTACTTATCAACCTGAGCTTTTGTCTGCTTTAGCTCTTTTACTTCATCTGAGAGCTGAGCAACCAATGTTGTCATCTTCTTCATTTGGACTTGAAGATCACCATCGTGTTGTTGTGGTGTTCTCCTAGTTCTTGAAGTTCCCGCAGCATGCTTTGCCCGTAAAAATGCCTTGGTTGTTTTCAGACAAGCTTTCTTCATTCTCAGTATAGGAATTGACTTTGCTTTTAGTGATGGTGGTGGTGACTGGTCTGATGATGATGATGATTCTGCTTGTTTGTCTGATACTGAATGAGGTGGAATTGGATCTCTAGGTGTAGAACCTTGAGGGATTGGAGGTTGTTCGGGTGTCAGAGACCTTTCCTTTGGCGGTGATGGCATGTCGGCATCGAATAATTGTTCATCTTGATCTTGATTATTAGGCTGATTGATGCACGTGGATTGCAACACGCACTACGTTTTACCTCTCGAGGGATCTCGAGAAGCTTGCAATCCTCACCAGGCAGTGTACCTGACCGATGTAGTATAGTGTAGGGGCAAGTACCGGGGGATTGATCGTTCTCTCACAGGGAATAGTGTTCATTAGGCTAAAGGCTACTCTAATCTAGGTCTAAGGGTGGAGGAAGACTCTTTTTGTATGTTTATATTTTATGAAAGCAGGTAAAATCTCTGGTTTTGGAGGAGAGGGCGGAATTAGTTGCTAGTCAACTAACCCAAGTTATCTACTTCTAATCTACTTATATTTTTGTATTTTTTTGGTTTTTTTAGAAAATCAGTGGTGGAGAGTAGTGTTTACTTAGATGTCATTACTCCCTAACTATCTTTTACCATGTAATTAGTATGAAAAAACAAGTTAGAGGTCATTTAATGCGAACTTAAAAGTAATTACAGGATTTAGTCGTTCCGCTTTACTCAAAATAAGCACGGAGAAAATATACTAGCACCTCTCATGTAGTGTTTGGATACTCACATCTCTCGGTTGATAATATGTAGATATAATGTAAAGGAAATGGACAATATCACTCACTACCTATCATAATAAATAGATTACCATAGGCTTGAGAGAGGATCAAAACCTTCTCCACTAAGGCGTAAGCACCTAGGATAACTATCAAAGAGGGCTTTACAAAAGGGTTATAACGGGAGGTTTAGGGATATGGAAAAACACGGTTTGGTTGGATAAGGGATAGTTTACTGGTGGCTAGTCAATCATCTTATTTAGTAACATATACAAGTGGCGTGGCCAAGCCAAGACTAGACTCAATCTTAAACTATCAAAAACAAAACAAAATAAAACATAACTAAGAAATAAAAGATAGGTGTGGATGGTAGTCCGTATTTTTTTTTTTTTTTTTT
>LBNU01018818.1:0-41502 GCA_014162995.1 Artemisia annua
AAGAAAGATGTTGATGAGCATATGGCAGCTAGCAGAGAAAGAGCCAAGAAGTCAAGAGTTGAAGGATCTAAGTCTACTGAATTACTTGAAACACTTCAAAAGACCTCTGATAAGAATGATGATAGATTTTTGGTGGTTGAACCAGATGACATGTTTGTTGAGCCACTTCAAGCTAGACATCCAATTGCTGAATGGGAAATTGTACAAGATGAATTTGGTAAAGCTTGGAAAATTATCAGAGTTGGAGGTAATGTTGAAGTTTACAGAGATTTTGAAGATCTTGTAAGATCTTGTGACATGACAGATCTGAACACACTTTGGGGCTTGACACAAGCTAAGTTTCAGTTTGAAGATCCAGTAAGTGTAAAGGCTATGGAGTTATGGGTACATTTTCAAAGAATGTATAATCCAGACTCAAGTGAAAGATATTGGAAGTTTGAAGCAGATAATATGACTACATTGTGGAAGCACTATAGCTCAAGTGATGTTCATCATATTTCTACTCAGGCTGGAGTTGATGTGTTCATGCTTACTGAAAAGGAGTATCCATTGAGAGCTGGTGTTCTTACTGTAATGCTTGCTTCTAAGCTCAGATGTGAAGAAATAACTCCTCATCTTCAAGACTTGCTTGACAGGATAGTGTTGCAGAATACTAGAGAGTGTGAAAAGCTGAGAAGAAGGTAGAGTATTTGAAAGCATCCTCCTTGTGTTTGTTTAAGCTTATAAGAAACTTGCATATTTTCAGGGAAAATATCAAGTTTAGGGGAGGATTGTTGGGTTTTGAAGTAACTCTACTTCTGGATGCTACACTGCTGCTAACTAGTCAAGTCTACTGCTAAGTGCAAAATCTCTACTGCTAGACAAAACTACTGCTGAGACTCTACTGCTGGAAGTATACTGCTGAGACTCTGCTGCTATGTGATAAGTTTGTGTACGAATATTTGTATTTATAGTATAGATATTATGTAATATTCTATTATGTTAGAAGATCATAGTCGTGGGTAGGAAGTTGTATGTAAGCCTGTAGGGTTCCTTGGTGTATAAAAGGAGATCCTAGGGTTAGACTAGTATACGAATTATTCTAGCATTGTATTCACTTCAAGGTTGCAAAACCCTAGCACTATTCAGAGTGCTCGTATTCAATATATTGAAGTGTTTAGTTGGTGATATTATTGTGTTTGTGTTCATCTTAAGTTAATCAATAAATTCCGCATATTGATTAAGTTTGTAACAAGTCAGCTTCTATACATTGTTGTCTTGGTTTATCTAAGATAATAATACTAGATCAATTGCTCAACTGGGATCAACACTTTCCTCTCGTCTCAAAAAGTCACACTAAATAAGTAAGACTTTTTCGTCAAAAATTGAAATTGGATAGAAAACTGAGTTAAGCAGTGCACGGCACCACTAAAGTGGGCACGGCACCACTAAAATTAGTGGTATCGTGGTATCGTGCATTTGCTGAAGCCCGTTTTCTTTCCTTCTTTCCCTCACTATTGACATTCAAAACAATATCAAAAACCTCTCTTGCTGCCATAGCCGAAAAACCAAACCCAAAACTCTAAAACCCACTTGTTGATCAAGATCAAGGCATTGCAATTAAAGATTATCATTCACTACATCATACTCAACACTTATTGTAAGTCAATTAAACCTAATTTCATTTACTTTTGATTCTATGGTTTGTTCATAATCATAAAATTGAATTGGGGCTTTTCAAAATTAATTTAATTATCATCAAATTAGAACTAGGATTAGACAATGTAGAACAAATGTGATTCCCTAAACATAGGATTTGCATTAACCCACTTATATCATTCACCCTAGGTCCGAACTTTGCTATCAAAATTCGAATTAAATTGAGTGTCCTTAGTGGAATCATGTCTAGGATACTTAAAAATGGATTAGAAGTGATTAACACTTAAGCATTTCGATTTTAAAAGGCTTTTGCACCAAGATGAAGCATTTGCCAAACACCCCAATTCCATTATTTTTCAAAATGTTCACACGACTAGGATCATGAAATAACATTTTCTTGCATTGTTGATACAAACTAAAAACGTGTTGGGTTATAAAGACAAAGTACTGCTAGAAGATCAAAATACTGCTTCTCATAAAATTCAAAGTGCTACTGAAGAAAGTCAACGTACTGTTTATTAAAGTACCGCTATGATCAAGGACTACAATGTAAAACGTTTAAGGATCATTATGTAATTCTAGAATGTTCTTTAGATTAGAGTTAGTTTACTTGACGTTCAAGTATTGTAAACCGACTAGGGTTTTCCTTATGCCTATAAAAGGATCCCTAGGTTGGAATTAGAGAATACGAATATAATAATACGATATTAGAGATATTTAGGGATTGTTAGTGAATCTGTATATGTAATCAGGTTCAAAGTTATAATATAATCAAAGTTCTTTGATAATTCTTCTTAGCTTTGTTAAAGTAAATTCCGCATACTTAACAGAGTTACTCAGTGTTTCATTGTTAGTAGTTAAGGATTTATCCAAGATTACTAAACCCTTACAAGCTACATATGTTTGGTCAGAGTATATCGATCCAACAAGTGGTATCAGAGCTTGTGTGGAAACTCTGATTAAGAATAAATCTTTGAAAACCGATTTAACAAACCCTAAAGATGACGACTAAAGCTGCACCACTCCCATCCATCACCTTAATCAGAATTCCTATCATCGAGAAGGGAGAATATGATCTCTGGAGCATGAAGATGAGGCAGTACATTGCTATTACAGACCATCCTCTATGGGATGTAATTGTTAATGGTAATATGGTCATTGAAGAACCTGAAACAGTTCCAGGACAACCTAAACCACCTCAACCACAAGTGCCAGCAGCTACAAAAAGAAATCAAGATAAGGCTGTCAACATAGAGCTTTCTGCTATTCCTAATGGTCACCTACTCAAGTTTCATGATGCTAAAGATGCAAAACAATTATGGGCTGCTATCAAGACAAGGTTTGGAGGTAATGATGCTTCCAAGAAGATGCATAGAAACTTGTTGAAGCAACAATTTGAAACATTCACTGTTGGTGAAAGAGAAGGTCTTGATGCTGCCTATGATAGATTTCAAAATCTCCTTAGTATGCTAGAGTTATATGGAGCAGAGGTAACTGTTGAAGATGCAAACCTGAAGTTCTTAAGGAGTTTGCCATCTGTATGGCATGTGGTTGCTACTATGATCAGAGGACAACCTGGTTTGGATTGTATGGACTTTGATGATCTCTACAACAACTTAAAGGTGTATGAGCATGAGATGAATGGTCAAATAAGTTCAAAATCACACAACATTGCTTTTGTGTCTTCTGAAAACAGAAGCAGTACTTCCACTAAAAGTACTGCTTATCCTGTTCAAAGTACTGTTGGTGAAAAACAGCATGTTTGCACAACCATGACCACTACCACTTCTTCACCTTCAAAAATCATGAATTCTGATGATGTTGTATGTTCCTTCTTTGCTCAACAAGCCACTTTACCTGTTACTTATGAAGAAGATTTGTTGCAAATTGAAGAAGATGATCTAGAAGAGATTGACATAAGATGGCAAAATGCCATGATAACTGCAAGGATCAAGAAGTTCATGAAGAAAACAGGAAAAGGTATTGACTTCAAACCCAAACAGGGTATAGCATTTGATAAGTCTAAAATTGAATGCTTTAATTGTCAAAGGCCTGGACACTTTGCAAGGGAATGCAAGTTTGCTAAATATCAAGCAAATAAGATGATTGAGAAGCCCAAGGTTGAAATCAGGGAGGTTCCTATTACTGAAACTAAACCAAAAGCATTGGTAGCTTAAGAAAATCTATCAGAGGTTGATTGGAGTGCTGAATTTGATGATGAACCAGTAACCTACTGTACTGTTGCATTGGAAGACTGGAGCACAGCCTTTGATGAAGAACCAGGATTTGCTGCTTTGGAAATAAGAGATGGTCTTGGAAGCTTTGATGGTCTTGGATGCTTTGATTGGAGCATGTAAAGTGAAGATGAACCTGTTCTGCTTGCTATGGTAGCCACTTCACTAAGTTCACCCACTACTCCTGAGGTATGTTCTAAGTGTAACAATCTTTATCAAAAGGTGCTTAATGATTATGTGACTGAAAGAGATAACTTTAGGAGGGCTAGGGGTGAGATAGCTGGATATCAATTGACTTTAGAGTCAATGGAAGCCAAAATAATCACTCATGAAAATAATGAACTGGCTTGGGCAGAAAAATATCAGCAACAAGACTATCAATTAAAATTGAGTGAATGGAAGTTAGGATGTAAGGTGTCTGAGTTAGAAAAAGTAACTAAAGAAAGAGATGAGTTGTTAGAAAAGTTTGCTAATTGGAAAGAGTCTGGTCTGTCACATGTGAGTTTTGTTGAAAAACAAAGAATATCACATATTAAAACTGGACTAGGTTTTGGTATGGAATACAGTAGTTCAGAAGAAAACTCAGCTAGTGATAAGGAACAAGATAGTTCAGAAGAAATCTCAACTAGTGAATTCGAAACTTGCTCAGAAGAAAACACATCTGGTAATGAGGAACCCTCTAGTCCATCATCTCCTGAGTATAAGAAAAATGAGGGGTATCATGCAGTTCCTCATGCCACTGGAAGTTTTCAGCCACCTAGGACAGATGTCTCTTGTTTTGGAGTAGATAATCTAGAGTTTAGGAAAAAGCTTAAAAGTCAATCTAATTCAAGTCCATCTGAAGAAAAAGTTGAGATAATTAAATCTCGCTATGAGAATCCTAAGGATGATAGCAATAAAAGGAATGTTAGGGATTCAGGATGTGGAAACAATGATAAAAGGTTTCATAAAGTCTTTTCAAAACAAGCAGTACATTCAAACTTTTCTCAAACTACTGCTAGTCATTCAGCAGTACCTTCAAGAAACTCTTTTCAAAATACTGCTAACTTTAGAAAACCTTTTAATCATTCATCTAGAAGTCATGATAGTTTTGGTCATAGAACTCAAAATAGAGGATTTGGGATGATGAATAAAAAATTATGTTTTGTTTGTTATAGTCCTACTCACTTGATTAAAGATTGTAACTTTCACTCAGAATATTTAAGTCAATATCCAAAGACCAAATCTCCTAATCATAGGCCAAAAGAGACTAAACCAGTTTGGAACTATTCAAGTAGGGTCAACCATAGTAATTTCACAAAAGACTATAGGTACCCTCACCAGAAAAGACCTTTTTCCAAACCACCAGTACCTCAAGGCAACACTTTTCAAAGTACTGGCAACACAAAAATGGTACCTTCACAAAGTACTGTTAGGAAGTTTTCACCCAATCTAGGTACTGCTAATGTAAGACCAAGTAGATCCAGTTACACTCAATCTAGAAGGCCTTACACCTCAAATAAAGCACCTAAACCAAAGAGCTCAAAACAAAGTGTTAAAACTATGTGGGTTAAGAAAGAAAGTACTGATGCGGGAAAAACAGTACTTTCAGAATGTGTGGGTGAAAAAGGAAATTTTGTTGTAAAAGAAAGTTATGTTGAAAACACAGAGAAAGTTTTGGAACAAAAGAAAGTAATTGATCATGTTTTCAAAAACAGTGGAGATTACATACTCAAAGAATTTAAGTATGTCTCTCCACAAGGGGAACACAAGTCAGTAATGGCTTGGGTTCCTAAAAGAAACTAACTTTCTCATTATTGTGCAGGGCAACCTAGAAGAGGAGCTTAAAGATCATTTAATTGTTGATAGTGGTTGCTCTGGAAGTATGACAGGAGACAAGGAGCTACTGTCAGATTTTAAGACATATTAGGGAGGAAAAGTTGCTTTTGGTGATGATCCTGAAGGAGGAAGAATTACTGGCAAAGGAACCATCAAGACGGGATGTATTGATTTTGAGAATGTCCGTTATGTGAAGGAGCTTAAGTTCAATCTTTTTTCAGTATCTCAGATTTGTGACAAGAAGCACCCTGTGTTATTCACTGAGACAGAATGTCTCATTCTCTCTACTGAGTTTAAGTTTGTAGATGATCACTTGGTAACAATGAGAGCACCAAGAACCAATGATGTGTATAGTATTGATTTGAAGAAAATCAACTCTAATGAAAGAGCAACATGTTTAGTAGCAAAGGCAACAATTGAAGAAGCACATCTATGGCATAGAAGATTAGGTCATGTGAATTTCAAGAATATCAACAAGCTGGTTAAAGGCAATTTAGTTAGAGGTTTACTGATGCGCGTGGATTGCAACACGCACTTCGTTTTACCTCTCGAGGGATCTCGAGAAGCTTGCAATCCCCACCAAGCAGTGTACCTAAACGATGTAGTATAGTGTAGTGGCAAGTACCGGGGGATTGATCGTTCTCTCACAGGGAATAGTGTTCGTTAGGTTAAAGACTACTCTAATTTAGGTCTAAGGGTGGAGGATGATTATTTTTGTATTTTTATATTTTATAGAAAGCAGTAAAATCTCGGTTTTGAAGGAGTGGGCGGAATTAGTTGCTAGTCAACTAACCCAAGTTATCTACTTATGCAATTTAAAATAAAGTTTTTAGAAAACAATGGTGGGGAAAGTAGTGTTTACTTAGATTTCATTACTCTCTAACTATCTTTTACCATGTAATTAGTATGTTGAGTTTGCGTGGATGACGGGTGTATTCCTAACAAGTCGTAGGGAGTGCGTTCAATTCCCTAACTCCATAAGCTCCTACTTCACTATATGACGATACGTCAAGTATCCTATCATAAGCTCACCGATAGCAACCTACGCATGAAATACTACCTTAAAATCGATTAACGCACATACGATTCACGTTTCCTAAGACGTTCAAGCTTGTTACCATATAGGAGGTTAGCCAGTTTTCTTAAGTCTAACGTAGATGAAACATTCATCCAAAATCACAATCACAACATACACATCACATGATAATCAAAAGTTAGGTTTCATTAGATCTAAGCAAACACGAGTTAATTTAGCCTAGCATGTTAAAGGAAAGAAAAGCACAAACATAAATCATACAACACATAGACATATTGTATGGATTGAATGAAGACTTATCTTAGATTAAACATGCAAGTTAGAGGGGTAAAAGTACCCTCTAAGGTCTGTGATACACGAGCTAGGGTTTAACCCTTAAGTTCTCCACCAAGTTCCTCCTTTAAAACAATAAAAATCGTTCTATATATATAGATAATACGGGCTGACGGCGTCAACCCAAGGTGTGATGCCGTCACGCCGACGATTAGGGTTTTGTGATGGCCTTCTTGACGTCGTCACGCCGCCTTGTTCTAGATCTGACGGCCTTCCCTGACGCCGTCACCAAAATAGGCTAAAAACTCTCTGGCCCGTCATGAGTAACTTCCAATTCTTCACTTCAGTTGTTCCTGACGTCGTCACGATGAAGCTTGTGACGCCGTCACCTTCTGTGCACTTTAGGGTCTTTTGAGATTTTGTTGTTTTTCGCACTTTTTCACTCCAAAAACGCCCGAAAATGCTTCTTTTGTGATTTTCTCCTCAAAAGTACCTAAAATGAGAAAAGAAACGACTTAGGGTGAAATCCGATCCAATAATATACGAATTAGGACTCAAACGGACCCCTAAAAACGTAACATTTTTCGTCTCATCATTTACCTTATAAAACTTTCAAGACTGATCATTCATGTTTGGCTAAAGGAAGAATAGAACACTTATAGAAGCAGCAAGAACAATGCTTGCAGATTCTTTATTACCTATTTAGTTTTGGGCTGAAGCTGAAGTGCTGCTTGCTATGTGTTAAATAGAGTATCAGTGACTAAACCTCAGATGAAGACACCTTATGAGTTGCTTATGGGTAAGAAACCAAATATTCGTTTTCTAAAACCTTTTGGACGCTCTCTGACTATTCTCAATACTATTGATTCTCTAGGAAAATTTGATGGTAAGTCAGAAGAAAGATACTTATTGGGTTATTGTACCAACAGCAAAGGTTTTAGAGTGTACAACAGGGTTACCAAAAAGGTTCAAGAATGTCTTCATGTTGATTTTCTGGAAGATCAACAAAATCAAAGAGGAAAAGGTCCTGATTGGTATTTTGATCTTGATAGTTTGACTCCTATGAATTATGTGCCTGTCAGAGAAGAAAATCAAGTTGTTCTCAAGGAAGAAGATTCACAATATATTTTTCATGGAGTCAATGTTAGATCAGAAGATGTTATTGATGAAGAGCCCATAACCACTGAGAAGAAGCAAAGTACTGTTGAACCAACTTCGGTACTCTCTAATGAAGATCAAGCAATTCAAGATGAACTCAATAGGATGCTCTTTCAAGAAATACTAGCTAAATCCTATGAAGATGATCAAAGGAGAGCCTATGAAGCTGCAAAGAAACAGGGTAAGTTCAAAGAAAATACTCGCAGTACTTTGGATGATAGTACTTTCGATCATAGTACTTTGGATCAAAGTACTGCTGACCCAATTGTGAGTTCTACTACGGATTTCAATTATCCTAACATGCCTGAATTATTAGACACTGATGATGAGTTAGAAGATGAAGGTATTTTCTCAAATTCCCATGATGATCCTGACTTCACAAATTTGGGTAATGATCCTGAAGTTCCATCAACTCCTACATCAAGAATTCATAAAAATCATCTAGTGGATCAAATCATTGGACCTTCAACTTCAGGAGTGCTCACAAGAACAAAAGCTAAAGGTCTTTGACAGCAACATAATGCTTTACTTAGCTTTGTTTATAAACAAAACAGGATGAATCATAAGGATCAACAAATAGCCTGTTTGCCTGCTTTATATCTCAAGAAGAACCCAAAAATATAGCTCAAGCTTTAACTAAAGAAAGCTGGGTTGAAGCTATGCAAGAAGACCTTCTACAATTCAAGCTTCAAGAAGTTTGGGTACTATGTGATTTACAAGATGGCAAGAAGGTAATTGGTACAAGATGGGTTTTCAGAGTTAAATGGGATGAAAGAGGAAATGTTATCAAGAATAAATCAAGACTGGCTGCAGAAGGATACAGACAAGAAGAAGGAGTAGACTATGATGAATTTTTTGCTCTTGTAGCAAGAATTGAAGCTATAAGGTTGTTTCTTGCTTTTGCATCATATATGAAATTTCCAGTTTATCAAATGGATGTCAAGAGTGCCTTCCTTTATGGCAAAATTATAGAGGAAGTCTATGTTAAACAACCTCCTGGTTTTGAGGATCCTGAACATCTAAACAAAGTCTACAAAGTTGTCAAGGCATTGTATGGCCTTCATCAAGCTCCCAGAGCTTGGTATGAAAGACTCTCCACTTTTCTATTGCAACATGGTTAGAAGAGAGGTGCAATTGACAAGATTTTGTTCATTAAGAGAGATAAAAAGGATATCATGCTTGTTCAAGTTTATGTGGATGATATTATCTTTGGAGCCACAAAACAGTCTATGGTGAAAGAATTTGAACAGCTTATGCAAAAATAATTTCAAATGAGTTCAATGGGTGAATTATCTTTCTTTTTGGGGCTTCAAGTTAAACAATCAAGTACTGGAATTTTCATAAGTCAAGATAAGTATGTCACTGACATTCTTAAGAAGTTTAATCTCAGTACTATCAAGCCAGTCACAACACCCATTAAAGCTTCAAACTCATTAGGAAAGGATGAAGATGGAAAACCAGTGGATGTCAAGCTTTACAGATCTATGATTGGTTGTCTTATGTACTTAACTGCATCAAGGCCTGATATTATGTTCGCTGTGTATCTCTGTGCAAGATATCAAGTCTCACCCAAGGTCTCTCATATGAATGCAGTACAGAGGATTTTTGGTTATCTCAAGCATCAACCTAAGTTACGATTGTGGTATCCTAAGGAATCACCTTTTCACTTGGAAGCTTTTACAGATAGCGATTATGTAGGGGATAATTATGATAGAAGATCAACCACTGGAGGATGCCAGTATCTTGGAAGAAGATTAGTTTCATGGCAGTGTAAGAAGCAAACAATTGCAGCAACATCATCTACTGAAGCAGAATATGTTGCAGCTGCAAGTTGTTGTGGAGAAGTATTGTGGATGCAAAATCAACTCTTGGACTATGGATTCAATTTCAAGAATACTCCTATCAATATTTATAATGAGAGTACTATTTGTATTGTGAAGAATCCAGTTTATCATTCCAAGACCAAGCACATTCAGATTAGGCATCACTTTATTCGAGATTGTTATGAGCATAGACTCATTAATGTTGTCAGGGTGCATACAGATGATAATGTAGCAGATTTACTCACAAAAGACTTTGATGTTTCAAGATTCAAGCATTTGGTGGTAAGTATTGGTATGATAAATAATTAAGCTACTTTTGAGGGGAGGCATTAGTAGTTAGTCATTATTTGAGGGGAGGCTACATATATCATTCAACAGAAAAGACAATTTATTCATTATCATTCAAAGTGATTACATTCATCATTCAAGAACCACAGACAAAAAACAGACTGAGATACATCAGCAAAACAACCTACATCAACCCTACCCAACCTACACCCTAAATAACCTACTCCATAGGCCGTTTTCCTTTTCCTTGATAAGTGTGCTTTCTCTTCTGAGCATTCTTTCTCTTGTCATCAAAAGATGATTGCTTTCTTGGGCAAGCTAGGAAGAGCACTTGCTTTGGAGGTCTCTCTGGTCTTGCAGGTTTCTTTTCAACAAACCCCTTCATGTTCTTTAAAGCAGCCTCTAGAGCCTGTGTCAAGGCTTGTGGCAATTCTTTGGATAGTGACATAGCTGGAGCAGAAGTTGAAACCTTTTTGTTAGGTTTTAGGTTGGTTGAAGGTGTTCCCAAACCTCAAGACTTCTTGCCAGCCATTGTTCTTCCTAATAAGGTGTTCACTTTTATGGCTACCAAGAGTGTTAACTTCTCTGGAAGGAATACACCTCTTACTGCACATATTTTGGAAATCGCACAAGTTGTTAGAGATGCTGCTCAAGAGGAATCAGACCCTGCTACTGAGCATTCAGACTCTGCTCCCACTCCATCCCAAGCTCACGATGTTTCACAACATTCAGATCAGTCACACTCAGAGGGAGGAGATGCTTCTCAACATACTGTTTCCAAAGAAAGGACTGCTTCTCTGCAAGGTACTGCTAGTTCTGTTTCCTATGATGCTGAGAATCAACCACCCACTCCCAATGATTATACTTCCACAGATGGTTCTCAAACATCTAGAGGAGATGAGGGGGTGATGGCTGATGAGGAGGCACTTGCTCAAGAAGGAGTTCTGAATGCTTATGCTTTGACAAGGGAACTAAGGAGACTGAAGAAAGCTTATGAAGATCAAGTTGCACTACTTTTGAAGTTGAGCAACAAGTTCAAAAGATTGAAGAGGTTTGTTTGGCCACTTGTTAAACACCACAGGCTATGGGTCAAGTCACAACAGAAAAGTGGTCATAAACCTAAGTCCAAGAAAAAGAAGCTGCTGAGATAAAACCTAAGATATCTGCATTGGAGGTTGTAGAATCAAAAGAAGATGGAGATTATTTTGTTTACCACATAGAAGATGAAAGCTTTAGAGCATTTAATTTTTTGTGGGACATATTGTATCTTATAGACAGAGAAGATTTGCTTAATTATACCAGCAGATACAAGCTTAATTTGAAAATATTCCACTAAAAGGAATAGGGTTAGTCTTGCTGGGTGATCTTACAACTCTTTGGGATACTGAAGCAACAAGTACAGATGATATTTGGAGGAATCAAGAAGATTGGGAAATTCAAAGTTGGAGATACTTTGATTCAGCAGGAGTACATGTATTAGAGCTAGAAGATGGAACCATGATTCATATGCTAGCAGAAAGGAGATATCCTCTTACAAGAGATCTTATGATCAGAATGCTAGAACATGGTATGGAGGTAGAACAAGAGAATGATACAGCTCTAATGGTGATTGAATAGTTAATCAAGTGGACAATTTCAGCAGAGGATGATGCATAAATACTGGTATGGTTTTATTATATAAATCTTTTGAATAAACAAAGTACTTTATTCAAAGTACTGGTATACAAATAGTACTTTATCAAAGTACTGCTTGAAGTTTTAAACCAGTAAAGTTCTTTATGAGATGGCAATTTTTGTAAGTGTGCAAAATACTTTTTGAAGCACAGAATAAAACAGCAACAAAATGTTTTTGGGTCACACATGGTGTTAGTACTTTTACTACACAACAAATGGTATTCAACTCACCATGTTTAATAGACAAGAAAGAGTTTGACTCATCATGAGGGTACGGCTCTGATGTGATTATCAAATCCGTTTTTAGTTGACAATTTACTAAAAGTTGCATGGTTTTCAACTCACCATATCTGTGATAGTGAAGAGTTAGCTAGCCCACAAGATAATGGCTTGTGGTAAAGGCTGTGGAAAATCCATTTATATGGTAATTAGTTCACCATGGTAGTGATTGTACTAAAAGAACTAGCTAGTCCAAAAGCAAACGGCTCTTGGTAAAGACTACTCAAATCCGTTGATAGCTGATGATTTGCTAAAAATCATATGGTTATCAATGTACCATGGTTTACTAACCTAAACATTGGCTACTCCAGAGTTAATGGCTTTGGTAAAGAGACATCAAAATCCATTATTTTTTAATGATTCACCTCTCACAGGAGTTAACACACCAGGAAGTGATGAGAATAGTATGAAACTTAAAAGATTTGATGTACCTTATGTCAATATGTTGCTGAGTAGCTGTAAAAATTGTTGCTGATAAAGATTGCTGATGCAGAGTACTTTGATGGTGACTATATGATTACAGTAAAGAAAGATACAATCGTTGCTTGAAGTTAAAGATGATATGGCTTAAGAGGAAGGCAAAGAAACTTGAAATCAAGCAAGTAGAATTCAAGTTAGGGGAGGATTGTTGGGTTATAAAGACAAAGTACTGCTGGAAGATCAAAGTACTGCTTCTTATAAAAGTCAAAATGCTGCTGAAGAAAGTCAACATACTGTTTATTAAAGTATTGCTATAATCAAGGACTACAATGTAAAACATTTAAGGATCATTATGTAATTCTAGAATGTTCATTAGATTAGAGTTAGTTTACTTGTCGTTCAAGTATTGTAAACCGACTAGGGTTTTCCTTATGCCTATAAAAGGATCCCTAGGTTGGCATTACAGAATACGAATATAAGAATACGATATTAGAGATATTTAGGGATTGTTAGTGAATCTGTGTATGTAAGCAGGTTCAAAGTTTTAATATAATCAAAGTTCTTTGATAATTCTTCTTAGCTTTGTTAAAGTAAATTCCGCATACTTAACAGAGTTACTCAGTGTTTCATTGTTAGTAGTTAAGGATTTATCCAAGATTACTAAACCTTACAAGCTACATAGTTAGTTTGGTCAGAGTATATCGATCCAACAAAACGTTTTTACATGCACACATGAACTCACAAATATGAGTCAAAATATATAACTAATATGTATTACTCGACATATTTGATTGAGCTAGAGCAAAATTAGGAGTCGAAATTACCGCAACTCCACATAGTTTGCATATAAGCACACACTATAAAAATCATAATCAAAAACACAAATAAAATAAATTCATGTACTCATGTAATGTTATTTTCTTTAATAGGTAACAATGCCTCGTAATGATTATCAAGATACGAA
Organism: Artemisia annua; assembly: GCA_014162995.1. Classification (NCBI taxonomy): domain Eukaryota; kingdom Viridiplantae; phylum Streptophyta; class Magnoliopsida; order Asterales; family Asteraceae; genus Artemisia; species Artemisia annua. Next base: position 13,606 of record LBNU01018818.1, read on the forward strand.
GCACTACATTCCTCCACTTCTTGATGAACCAAACATTCCCGATGAGCAAAAAGCTCATCTCCATAAGGTCCAACATCGATACATACACGAAGGACGTGTTTTCGATGCCTACTTTGTTCCGTTGGATATCATTGAGGTGTGCTTTCCAACAATCGAGTTTGATTGTTTATATAAAATAAATGATCAAATTTGTCCTCGGTTCATTCTTGAGTTTTATAGTCGTGTTCGTACCTTTAGTGATACTGAAGGTAATGTCTTTCTTGATTTTTGGATCCAAAATCAAAATATTATGTTGTCTATCACCGAGTTTGGTGATATCCTTGGGGTTCCTTCTGTCGGTCAGTGTGCATACACCGAAGACCATTCCTTGGATTCTTTATATCATCATCTTGAAAATGAAGGTCCTTATCTCACTGAGCTTCCCAATCCCGAAACCATCAAACAACATATCTCTCTTCCTCGAACCGTTCACACGCGCCAAAAGCGTGATGGAATAATAGTCCACCTTGATCCTAACCGTATTTTCCTTAAAGAAATTCTCCCCGATCTCAAAAATTGGGAGCTCCTTCTTCGGGAAAATGTTCTTTGTCTTGGGGGTAACCGGGATCATGTTCCGGCGAGTCTAGCTCATATGCTCTATTGCCTTAGTATCGAGGAACCTTATAATCTCGCTTACTATATGGCCAAGAGAATAGCTAATGTTCGTGGTCGTTTCGATAAGCTCATGCCATATGGTATGTTGCTTACTCGTCTTTTTCGTTGGGTCATGACAAACTTTCCACATCTTCAAAATACCGAATATCCTCTTGTCAACCCCGTCATGAAGCCCCTAGGAGGTCCACAACGTCGCACTAAGCAACGTAAGGACAAAGGGGTAAAACAGGCTCGTAAATCCACCTCCGATGCTACCCTCCCCTCGTCTTCTCTTCCTCATGAATCAGCATCACACGCTTTGAGCGAGGATGATGTTGATGTAACGAAGAAGGGACATCTCGTGCTCAAATTCCTTCACCCGACACATACCTTCGTGATCTTAACACATCTAACTTCAAAACAACAACCGACCTTCCCTTTAGTAACACAAATCTAGGTTCGGTAAGGTGAAGGCAAACCGTGATATACAATCGTCAAGTGGAGATGCATGAGCAAACCGTTGGGGGATTCAAGTCACTTGGAAAAGCAATCAAGGGGTTCAGTAAAACATTGAAGAAGTTGGGAAGATCAAGAAATTGAGACATTGTTTGAATATTTTTATTATTAAGCTAACTTTTAATCGAATGCAATGCTAACTTTGAATGATTTAGGAATTAACAATGTTTTGGGATGTGTCTTATCATTTTTTACCACCCAAAACTTAATCATCTATCAAGTACTTACCTTAGTTATATTTTTTTTACTCAATTATTATCTATCACTTGCATGCACCCTTCTAGATGATTTCCTTCTGATTGTGATTATCATAAGTCACAATTTCTAGATGATTACATGCATGCTTAATAGTGGCATACATATAGATAATCACATGTTGTTGTTTGTTGCTTGTTATGTGCATGATTATGAAAACCATGTGGTTATTCTTGAGTGGATTGAGGTAATGGAATTTGCTGCAAATAGTTCCCCTAGAATTACCCATTTAGGAAGCCTAAAACCTGCAGAATGAGAGAATTCGCCACCAGCAGGTCACGACACCACTAAATAGGGCACGACACCACTAAATTTAGTGGTACCGTAGGGTATTTAGTGGTACCGTACCCCGAGAATACGAATTTCACTATTCTCTTTTACTTTTTAACCTCTTTTCCCTTAGAATTCTGCAACCTTGAGTTGATTCCTATAATCCCATTCTCCTAAACACACAACCCAATCATCAAGGCATGCTTGAATGTGGTTATTTAAGCTCTTTTCATATAACCTCTTTGCTCACAATCACATATCAATCAAAAACTTCACAATATCTTCCACCATAGCCACCACATCCCACAAAGCCAAGAAACCAAGGCTTAACATTAAGCCATCTAAGGAAGTAATCCTTATTGATCTCACACTCGATGATGATGAAGATATTCATACTCCATTAAAATCAAACTCAACTTCATCCATTTCATCTCCACTTGCTCCCTCCAAAACCACATCAACTAGGCAAACCTCATCTTCATCATCCACAATTAGGGCAACAACACTATCTTTAGCTCCTAACCTACCTCAACCTTTGGCATTAACTTTCACGCTATCACCCACAACTCCTCTTGAGCTTGGCCACTCATCACCATCATCTTCCGCATCTCCACCAACACAACCACTGATGGGTCATCCCATTCTTTATCCACTTGCACCACATAGTCTTAGTTGTCCATGTTGTCATCATAACCATGATCTCATTGTTCACCTTAGATATGAGTTAGCACCAATTTTCTCTTACCTTGAACATCTCTTGACACCACCTCAAGGACCTATCATACCACTACCTCCTCCAACCAATAGCCCAAGCAACTAAACTTTAATGTTTTCCCCATCTAATAAAAACCTTAGGAACCCTTTTGAGAAGTCAAGAAGCAAATCTTAGGACCTCAATTTCACTTGAGAATGTCACATGTTTCTTGTAATTGTCTAATAGTTTAGTTATTGTAATCATACTTTATGTATGATGTTCTATTATGAATGAATGCATGGGCTTATTTTATCTTTCTATTTTCTTTTGGTTGGACTATTTTGTATGGCCTCTTAGCCTATTTGTTATATGGTTAGATATTTGTCTCAATTGCTACTTGTTAGATATTGTATCTATGTTATCTAACTTTGTTTTGTAGCAATAACCATTGCTCGCTTCCTTGGTATGCTCCAAATGAGGGGGAGTATATATCAAGGGGGAGCTTTGCAAGTCTTTTTGCTTCGACAAAAAGGGGGAGAAGTGGGATATAAACTCGTACTAAAAACTTGTTGAAACTAGTTTTTCACATAAAATGAGTTTATGTTTTGTCATCATCAAAAAGGGGGAGATTGTTGATGCAAATAATGTCTAAAAACTTTATTCTCATCTTTCGATATCTCTATGTTTTGATGATAATAAAATGTAAAAACATATTGCGTCAAAACTAACGTAAACAAATTTTTAGTCAATATATCCGACTTCTTAGTCAATCACTCTAGGTATAAACAAACAAATTTACAACTTTACCAACGATCAAAGAAGTGAATTTGTGTTTTTAAACCTTACATTTTTAGCTTAACAAAACTTTCTTTTCATAAATACACATTACAAATTATTTATGAATAATAAGGAAATGTTTAACTTGGGAAATTAATTTCAAAATTCCCAACAGCTAGTTTTTCACCCAAACCAACTCCAAACTCCCCCAAATAAAATTTCACCACTAAAGACAAAAAGAGGAGCGTTTTTGTCTGGCACGGTACCACTAAATTTAGTGGTGCCGTGTGCTATTTAGTGGTGCCGTCCCTTTATAACGGCCAAATTCTCAGATTCTATAAATACCACTTCATTTCCCAGATTTTGGCTATCCTTTCACACACTTAATTTTCTGTGGTCATATCCTCAATCACCTAAACTCTCCTTTGATCATTAGTTAGTTTTCTTTTGTTTAAAGAGTGATTCCTTCATCCAACCAAGGATCAACTCCATTCCTCTACTAGTCAAGAGAAGAACACAAAGTATCAAGACAATACAAAGTGTTGGTGTCACAGTGTAGTGCACTTGCATTACAAGTAGTCTACTTGATTGTANTACCACTTCATTTCCCAGATTTTGGCTATCCTTTCACACACTTAATTTTCTGTGGTCATATCCTCAATCACCTAAACTCTCCTTTGATCATTAGTTAGTTTTCTTTTGTTTAAAGAGTGATTCCTTCATCCAACCAAGGATCAACTCCATTCCTCTACTAGTCAAGAGAAGAACACAAAGTATCAAGACAATACAAAGTGTTGGTGTCATAGTGTAGTGCACTTGCATTACAAGTAGTCTACTTGATTGTATCTTGATATACATCAAGTGTTTTAGTGTTTCATAAGCTAGAGTGTTGGTCATTGTGATCTTGTTGAGATCTTGAGGATCTCTTGAGTGTTGAGTGATTTAGTATTGATCAAGTGGATCAAGATTAGGTTGTGAGGATTGAGTGAATCTTGTGAGGATCGTGTTGATCGTGTGAGGATCGTGTAGATCTTAAGTAAAGTAAGGATCATGTGGATCGTGGTAGATTGGTACTAGCTAAGATTAGTACTCGACATCTAGCTTAGTGTCAGAAAATAACGTAAAGCGATGTTGTACGGTTTTCTCCGCCTGAAGGGACCTTTGTTGATATAGTGCTTAGAACTCTCGAGTGTGGTACTCGAGGAGTGGAGTAGGGCGAAGAAGAGCTTCGTGACCGAACCACTATAAATCTTGTTGTCTCAGTTTGATCTTTCCATCTCTTTCTTTTACATATCTTTATTATTTGTATTAGCTTAGTATTGTGTTCATATTTGTGTTAATTGAAATTCACATACACTAGAATCTAAAGTTTTTAACAAAGCAAAAGTTTTATAAACTAATTAAAACAAGCCGGTAAACTATTCAACCACCCCTTCTAGTTTCCCAAATGACTCGTCAGGAAAACTCAAACCTCCTATTATCCTCTTATCGGATAAGCTCTATCACATTCCTGATTCGTCTTCTGAGTCCACGTCCAGTGCCTCCCCACCTCCTACCACTGAATGGTTGAAAATAGATAATATAGTTTTATCATATATATTTATAACAATATCCGAGACGCTCCAAGAACGGCTTGTGGTCGAAGATCTAAAAACTGATAAGGAGGCTTGGAATCTCCTTGCTTCCATCTTTCTTGACAACAAATGTACTCGCACACTTGCCATGAAAGCGGAGTTGCGCTCCTTGAAACTCGGTGACTTAAGTATTGATGCTTAATTTCCTAAAATCAAGTCCATTGCAACCATTTCAACCGGCCTTGGGTCTCCTATAAGCAATGATGACATTGTGACATTTGCTCTCGAAGGGTTGAATGATAAGTATGAGAATGTTGTTAGTATCATTGTTCATCGGGAATCCTTTCCCGATCTCAAGATTGTTCGGTCCATGCTTATCACCGAGGAGATGAGATTGAAGTCCAAGTCTCAAGCACTACATATTGACTCATCCTCCTCGTCACCTATTGTTTTACTTTTTAAATCAGATACCGACTCAAAACACTTTAATGTTGGTCATGTTAAATCTTCATGTCCCTGTTTCAATTTTCTAAAGGCTACTCTCACTTTGGGGAGAATTTCAAGTTTGTGCATGGGAGCACTTCTAATGGGTTGCAAGGTAATAACTCACTTTGGTCTAATAGTATTGTTTACCCCACTGCTTTACCCGCGCCTTTTACTTTGACTCCAAGTCAAATGTTGGCACTTATTCAAACTCAACAGGAGTTGTTGACACAACTTGGGTACAATGGTCTAATGTCGATAGGCCAACCAACCATCACCACTAGGAAAACTATAATCTTGGCCAATCTACTACTACACATGTACATCCTATAGCCTTCACTTTTTAACCACAAAGCCCAGTCCAGTTGAGCCAAAATTTAAGAGTCCCACCCTGTTTTCAAGTTCATCCCAATAATATTGTTAATACCGCAAGGCCCAATTCAGTTGCTACTGGGTCTTTGTATCACCCACAGGCCCAACAGGCTCCTTCCTTGGTTCAAACTAACACTACTACATAGGCGGGTCAAATTATAGGACAATCGGTTCGTTTTCTGCCTTGGATCACGAGACCATTTTACCACATGCATTTAGTACCTTGACACTTTAGGACCCCACCCTCGGTACTTGGAATATGGACATAGGTGCGAGTTCTCATCTTAATGATTCTGTTAACAGTCTTAGTGATGTTTTTAATATGTGCATTTATCCATTTATCTCGGTTGGTGACGGTTATTCCATACCCGGCACCATCTCCAGCCATAGTATTCTGCCTGCCCCTCATCGACCCCTTTTTTTAAAAGACATTCTCATTAATCCAAATATTGTAAAGAATTTAATTTATACTTATCCATTTGTTCATGATAATCATTGTACTGTTGAATTTGACACTTTTGATTTTTCTGTTAAGGATTTCATGACCTATCGGGTGCATCTCCGATGTGATATCACTGGGGATCTTTACCTAATCAAAAAGACTTCCACTATCCCTCGTGCCTTTCTTACAAGTCAGTATACGTGGCATCAGCCTCTTGGACATCAAGGAAGTGAAGTGTTACATCGTATTCTTTCTAGTAATTCTATTTCGTGTAATAAAAAGAAACCTCCCGTTCTTTGTTATGTTTGTTAGCTTGGCAAACACGTGAGGCTTCCATTTGTTAGTTCTAGTACTTTGGTTCAGTCTTGTTTTGATATTATTCACTTGGATTTGTGGACTTCCCCAATTCTGAGTCTTTCAGGTTTTTGATACTATTTTTTTATTTTTGGATCATTGTTCGCATTTCGTTTGGGTTTAACCGTTGATTAATAAATCTGATTTCATGTTTAAATTTAAATTGTTCTGTAACTTTGTTTATATTTAATTTAACTATGAAATAAAGTCATTTCAGTGTGATCATGGTGGTGAATTTGACAACCAAGCCCTACACAAGTTATTTCCCTTTAAAGGCATCCAATTTCGCTTTTCCTCTCCAAAAACCTCTCAACAAAACGGTAAGTCCAAACACATGATACGCACAATTAACAACCTCATTCGGACCCTCATTTTTCAAGCTCACCTCACCCCTAATTTTTGGATTGAAGCTCTTAATATGGCTATACACTTATTAAATATCCTACTTCCTACCATCATGTGCCATCAACAATGAAATACCATATACACGTTTGTTTGGCTCGAACCCGGACTATAGCCTTTTATGCGCTTTTGGGTGCTTGTGTTACCGTACCTTGATACACCTGACAAACTTGCACCACGTGCAACACCCTCTATATTTTTGGGACATGCTTCCAACCATCATGGATATCGTTGCCTTGACATAAATACAAATAAAATCATTATTTCAAGACACGTCACTTTTGATGTGACCGTGTTTAAGTTTGGTTCTATGACTCACATTGCGCCTCCATCCTATACTTTTTTGGATGCCATCGAATACTGTTACCCAAATTATTCGCTCTTCACCAACATACAGTCCGCCAAACAATCCTGATCCTCTATTTAATGAGGAACCTACTACACTAGTTCAAAATTCTACTTTGCAACAACCCACCGGCCCACTAACCACTTTCTCCTTCATCCCGAGCTTCAGCCCGTCCAACCACTTTCTCCTTCATCCCGAGCTTCAGCCCAAAGTCATACCGAATCACGCCAAATGGAGACCCAATTTCAGTCCACGCACCAACCCACCAACATCACTAACCAAACACAACCGCAACCCATAAACCTTGAAAACCCAAACCCGGTTTCAGTTCATCCCATGGTCACATGCTTTCGTGTCGGGTGTAATCGTCCCCCTGATCGTCTGAATCTTTATCTGTCCACAGTTTCAACTTTACCCAAATCCTATAATGATACGTTTAATGATCCAAATTGGAAAAATGCTATGAATGATGAATATATAATGCACCTATTAAAAATAAAACTTGGACTCTTGTGCCCCGACCCACTGACACTAATATTGTTCGTTGTATGTGGTTATTTTGCCATACGTATTTAGCAAATGACACTCTTAGTCATTACAAGGCTCGTCTTGTAGCGAATGGTAGTACACAGTTAGGGCTATGTTGATGATACCTTTAGTCCGGTTGTCAAACTGGGTACTATTCAGACGGCTCTTAGTTTGGCTACTTCCAGCATTGGCCAGTTCATCAGCTTGATGTCAAGAATGCCTTCTTACATAGAGATTTATCTAAGACTGTTTATATGCATCAGCCTCTAGGATTTCGGGATTCTGAGCATCTTGACTATGTTTGTTTATTACAAAGTTCTCTTTATAGGCTCAAGCAGGCCCCTCGGGCTTGGTTTCAGCAGTTTGTAGCTTATATTACTCAAGTTAGGTTTGCTCACAGTCGATGAAACTCTTCATTATTTATTTATTGATAAGGGACTGACACTGCTTATTTATTATTGTATGTTGATGATATTATTCTCACTCCTTATTCTGAGCTTTCGTTACAACGAATTATTGCTTCCTTGCATAACTTTTTCTATGACAAACGTCGGTTCGCTTAATTATTTTATGGGTATCTCTATTACACGGGATTCTTCGAGGATGTTTTTATCTCAGCATAAGTATGCTGGTGAGATTCTTGAGTGGGCTCAAATGGTTAAGCGCAATGCCAGTCGGACTCCTGTGGATACTGAGTCTAAACTGGGTAATGATGGTGATCCGGTCTCTGATCCGATATTATATAGGAGTCTTGCAGGTGCTCTTTAGTATCTTACCTTCACTTGTCCAGATATTTCTTATGCAGTGCAGTAGGTTTGTCTAGATATGCATGATCCCCGAGAGCCTCATTTCTCAGTTCTTAAGCAGATTTTGAGATTTGTTCGTGGTACTTTAAATCATGGGTTACAATATGTTTTCGTCATCTACTACATCTTTGGTTGCTTATTTGGATACGGATTAGGCGAGTTGCCCTACTACTTGGAGAACAACTTTCAGTTATTGTGTATTTCTTGGAAACAACTTACTCTCGTGTTCACGCTTTCTCATTCTAGTGCTGAGGCAGAGTATCGTGGTGTTGCCAATGCGATTGCTGATACTTGTTGGTTTCGTAATTTTCTTCGTGAGTTGCATACTCCTTTGTTTCCACTACGCGTGTCTACTGTGATAATGTTAGTGTTCTGTCCTTGTCCTCGAATTCGGTTCAGTATCAACGTACGAAGCATATCGAGATAGACATTCATTTTGTTTGAGATTTGGTTGCTGTTGGGCAGGTCTGAGTTCTTCATGTTCCATCTCGTTATTAGTATACGGATATTTTCACTAACGTCTTACCTTCAGCTTTGTTTGAGGAGTTTCATACCAGTTTAAGCGTAAGATGTCCTCCCACTCAAACTGCGGGGGAGTGTTAGTCAACACATTAGCGGACTCATTGTTTATATGGTCTAAAGCCCAGTTCTAGTATAGTCTATGTTTGTTATATATTGTACTGACTTTAAGGTATCAATCAATCAATTGGTCGTTTATCATTAACAGATATTAGTATTGGTATTTGCATCAGTGTCGAGTCATGTTTCATCCATCATCAACACAAATTATACACCTCCGGCTCCCTCATACATCCTAACACAAGAGTTTTTATTACCGAATGCATTTAGCGCTCTAGGATCCCACCTCGAATATGGACATAGCAGCGTCTTCACATCTTAATTCTAATATTCATAATAAGTACTATTTTAATTCTTGCTTGTATCCGTCTGTTCATATTGGTGACATTAAAACTTACTTTGTCAATCCAATCCACTTACCTAGAAATAATTCAATCATTCACGTCAACATAACAACTTGAAAAGATACAAACCTCACATAACTAATAACAAAAACACTTCTTACTCCATTCAGTATCTAACAATATTAGAACACAAACAAGATGATAATAACAAACTAGGCTTTCAACTGCAAAATCGACACAATGAACAAATTTATACATTGAAATAACTTGAACCTAAAATATTGATCGAGCAAAAAAGACTTTTAAATATAGAGTTGTTCAAATTATACCTGAGGCATTTCTGTATATATTATGCAGGCGTAAATGTTATTGGATGAAACACCTTTATGAACTGAAGATTGCCCATAAGAAAAATGTTGTTGGATCTCGAATGCTGCATTTTGGTGATGTAGAGATGGCACTGCAATGATCACGCGAAGAATAGTGCAAGGAAAATATGATACGATGTTAAAAAAGAATTTTAAAAAAATGTGAAATGAAGAAGGGAATGAACGATTTTGAAGAAAGAAAGATAACAAACTCGAGATTGGTAATCTCAAATTTTTTACCATTTATCAAAAACCCAACCTAACATATAATATTATTTCTTCTATATTTAATTTAATTACTTAAAGTTTTTGTTGAGAATAAAGCTAACAGTTACCACTGATAAGCTTGTGGAAGACACTGCTGAAGAATGCACTAGCAGTAGAAACACATTACCACTGCTAGTACATATTATTACCACTGCTGTTAGGATAACTGTAATGTATTAGTATGTAGATAAGTATAGAAAAGATCTTTTGTATATTCTATTATGATAGCTTTATATTTATCTTGTAAAGGACTCCTTGTGCTATAAAAGGAGGTCCTAGGTCATTGTTCTAGGTATGTATCAACCCTAGAAAGCTTCCAGGTGTAACCCTAGTGATAACCAAGATCACTCATACTATTATCAATAATATTGAAGCTTTATGTTAAACTTACAACTGTTCTCACTTACATTACATCATACAATTCATATTCTAAGTATTGTTAAGTATATTCCGCGTGCTTAATAATATAACTCAAAGTATCACTCTAACACAAGGTGTGTGTTTAGATCCTACAAGTGGTATCAGAGCCAGGTTTCTGATACTTTGATTTAGAAGATCCAAGAATTAAGCTTAACCAATTCACTCAGATCCATCGAGATGGAAAACAACCAGTCCAATTCTGCTCCAAGACTTCCTAAGCTCAAACTCAATGAGTTTGAGATGTGTAGGATAATGATTGAGCAATACTTTCTCATTCAAGATTATGTTTTGTGGGAGATCATCTTAACTGGTGACTCTTTCAAACCTACTCAGAAGACTGAGAAAGTTGGTGACAAAGAAGTAATCACAGTTTCTGCACCTTCTACTAGTGATGAAAGAACACAGAAGAATAATGATATGAAGGCCAGAAGTTTACTTCTAATGACTCTTCCTAAAGACCAGATCATTGCTTTCAGTAAATTCAAGACTGCAAAAGAATTGTTTGAAGAGATCTGTTCTGTGTTTGGTGGCAATGATGCTACTAAGAAGATCCAAAAGACATTGTTGAAGCAGAGCTATGAAAACTTCACTGGTGACTCTTTCAAACCTACTCAGAAGACTGAGAAAGTTGGTGACAAAGAAGTAACCACAGTTTCTGCACCTTCTACTAGTGATGAAAGAACACAAAAGAATAATGATATGAAGGCCAGAAGTTTACTTCTAATGACTCTTCCTAAAGACCAGATCATTGCTTTCAGTAAATTCAAGACTGCAAAAGAATTGTTTGAAGAGATCTGTTCTGTGTTTGGTGGCAATGATGCTACTAAGAAGATCCAAAAGACATTGTTGAAGCAGAGCTATGAAAACTTCACTGCTTCAAGCAATGAATCACTTGACAGCATTTTCACCAAACTATAGAAGATTGTCACACAATTGACTGTGTTTGGAATTGAGGTAGAACAGGAAGACCTCAATTTGAAGTTTCTAAGAAGCTTGCTCTCTGAGTTTCATACCAATGTTATAGTCTGGGAGAACAAACCAGAAATTGAAACTATAAAGCTCAATGATCTTAACAATAACTTCAAACTCATTGAAAAAAGATTGAAGAAGGCAGGGAAGCTTGGTTCAAGCTCTAGCAGCTTGGCATTGGTGTCAACCTCAGTTGACAGTGATGATTCTGATGATGACAGTAATGATGACATTGCCACTACTGGTTCTACAGTTTCCACTGGTAATGCTCTTGTTACCACTGCAGGTTCAAAGAAGAAGGTTGCTGGTATTGGAGATCCTACCTTTTATGCCTTTATCTCCACTCAAGTTAATGGCTCTATATTAACTCATGAAGACATAGAGCAAATTGATGAGGATGACTTGGAGGAAATGGACATAAAGTGGCAAGTAGCTCTTCTCAGCATGAGAGCTAGGAAATTCTACAAGAAGACTGGCAAGCCAATCCACATCAATGGAAGTGAAACTGCAGGGTTTGATAAGAAGAAAGTAGAGTGTTTCAACTGTCACAAGTTGGGGCATTTTGCTAGGGAATGCAGGAGACCAAGGAAGCAGGATAACAGATCCACATGGTACAAGCAAAAGAAGGAACCAATTGTGGAGGAACCAAAGGCAATGCTGGCAATTGATGGTGTGAGCTATGATTGGAGTTTCATGGCTGATGATGAAGAGGAAAAACCTTCAGATGCTGCTTTCATTGCTACAGAACATGCTCTCATGGCCTTCTCTGACTCTGAGGTACAAAACTTTGAATGTTGTTCTAAAACATGTAGGGCTTCTAGAGAATGTGAAAGGCTAAATGAATCACTAGAAAACCATAGAACAGAGTTGTTTGCTGCTAACTATAATGTTTCAAATCTTAGAAGAGGTATATCTGTGTTAGAAAAACAACTTGAGCATTATAGAGAAAATGAGACAAAATTTAATGATGATATGGTTATTCTTAAAAGAGAGTTAGATCATAAGATAGCAGTGAATGAGGCATTTAAAGAAGAGCTTGAAAGAATTAGAAAGGTAAATGAGAATGTCAACGTATCTGTTGATACCTTATATTATCAGTCTAAGTCTATTGATAAAACTTGGGAAGCACAAATCACTAACAAAGCTAAGTCTGGTTTAGGATGCAATACAGTTCCTACACCACTAAGGGGTGTTCCAGCACCCCCTGGCATAGATTTAGCACATACAGGACTAGAAGAGTTTCAGGAACCTATTCTTGAATATGGTCCTCCCAAATTTGTGAATAATGAGAAAGAGGTTAAGCATGAAACTGATGTTTTTGAAAGTGCAAGTGACTCATCTGTAGTAGATGAGAGTGTTAAAAAGAATGTAAAGACTTCTATCCCACAAGTTGATAATACCATTACAGAGGAACCTAGGAAACAAGTTAATAAGCCTAGACAAACTGTAAGGTATGCTGAGATGTATAGAAACAAGTCATCAACTCCTATGGGTAACCAGAGGAGTTAGAATCATGTAAAATCTCAACAACTAGGTAGTGAGTTTGTAATGAACAATAAAGCATGTTATATTTGTGGTAGCTTTGAACATTTACATGCAAATTGTGACTATCATGTTGGGAGAAGGGAAGCTTATGGGAAAAAGAGGGTGGATTGAAACAAGTTTCCATACAATTCACACCCTAATACTCACAGCAACATGATCCCAAGAGCAGTTTTGTTGAGAAGTGGACTTAAATCTTTTGCCACTGCTAAAAATGTTAACACTGTTCATCCTAAATCACCTGTTTCAAGTGCAAAACCTAAAAAAACTTTTGTTAAATTTGTACAAACAGGAAAAAGGACTTTTTATAACAAAAGGGTTCAAGATAACCAACAGTGGGTACCAAAGTCTAAACCAGCAGTTACCACTGCTCAAACAAAAGTTCCCACTGCTAAAGTTGTAAACAAGAACAGGGGTAATATGGGAAATGATGTGAAGGCCTCAGCACGTTGGGAATGAAAACCTAAAGGAAATATCACAACAAACAATCCCAATGGTGTATCAATGACCTTTGATAGATTTAACTATATTGATACACGAGGCAGATCCAAGTCAATCATGGCTTGGGTCTCCAAAGGAAACTAACTCCTTTATTATATGTGGAGGAACATCCAAGGACAAAAAGATCAGACCAAGGCTATACAAACAGTGGATGTTCAAGGCACATGACGGGCAACAAGTCCTATCTATCCAATTTTGAATATTTTGATGGACAGTCTGTCAGCTTTGGAGGAGGAGTAAATGGTAAAGTTACTGGTAAAGGTGTTATTAAAACTGGTAACTTGGATTTTGAACCTGTGTACTATGTAAAAGAGCTTAAGTATAATCTCTTTAGTGTGTCACAGATGTGTGACAAGAAAAACAATATTCTTTTTATTGAAGATATGTGTTTTGTTCTTTCTAAGGATTTTAAGATGCCTGATGAAAGTCAGATCCTTCTTAAAATTCCTAGAAAAGGCAACTTATATAGCTTTGATATGAACATTGTTTCTAAAGATGATCATGCTTGCTTAATTGCAAAGGCCACAGTGGATGAATCCATGCTATGGCATAGAAGACTTGGTCATATTAATTTCAAAACCATAAATAAGATTGTCAAAGATGGTTTGGTGAGAGGTTTGCCTCAGAAAAGATTTGAAAATGATCAAACCTTTGTTGCTTGTCTTAAGGGCAAACAACACAGAGCTTCTTTAAATGTTACAAAGGTCAAAATTGGTTAACTCTATTGCTCACTCACTTCAAATGTTACATATGGATTTGTTTGGTCCTACATCCGTGAGTAGCATAAATCTTAAGAGATATTGTCTTGTTGTAACTGATGATTTTAGTAGGTTTACATGGGTTTTCTTTCTTAGAACTAAGGATGAGATAACTGGCATCCTTAAGACCTTTATAACTGATGTAGAAAACCAAAGTGATATGAAAGTTAAAATCATTAGGTGTGACAATGGGACAGAATTTAAGAATAGAGTTATGGATGATTTTTGCAGAGAGAAAGGTATTAAACGAGAATTTAGTGTAGCTAGAACTCCTCAACAAAATGGTGTAGCTGAGAGGAGAAATAGGACACTAACAGAGGCTGCTAGAACCATGTTGGCAGATTCAAAATAGCCAATGACCTTTTGGGCTGAAGAAGTTAACACTGCTTGTTATGTGCAAAATAGGGTTTTAGTAATAAAAACAAAGAACAAGACACCTTATGAGTTATTTAGAGGTAGACCACCTATCCTAGACTTCATGAGACCATTTGGATGTCATGTCACTATTCTCAATACCATACATCATCTGGGTAAATTTGATGAAAAAGCAGATGAAGGGTATTTTGTTGGGTATTCTATGGTTAGTAAAGCTTTTAGGGTACTCAACTTAAGGACCCAAAAGGTTGAAGAAAATCTACATGTTGAGTTCCTNTAACCCATACCATGAACTATTTGCCTATCTCTATAGGTACATCTACTAATGATTTTGCAGGTTCAGAAGAGTTTGTTGATGATGATGAACCAAGCTTGGATCAACAAGATGATCAAGATGAATTCATTTTGCCTATTTGGGACTATGCAGATTATGATGATGTTGCAAAGACTGGAGATGCTCAACCTTCTAAAGCAACAAATGTGAACACTGGAAATAATGAAAGCAGTGGAAATTTAGATTCTACTACTAGGCCAAAAGATTCCACTGCCAGACCAGAAGTTGCAAAGAATGTTGAAAGTAGTGGAAATACTAATTCCACTGCTAGGCCAGAAGTTTCCACTGCTACACCTGAAGTGGAAAATTCAACTCCAGTTACACAGGAAGCTCAAGCCAGTGATTTTGAAATATCAAATATGCCTACTGAGATTGAAATTCCTCAAACTCCCCATACTACAGTTCATAAATCACATCCTCTTGAAAATGTGATAGGGGATGTAAACTCACCTGTGAAGACAAGAAGACAATCAAAGATGGCTGACATTCATGGCTTTATCAGTGAAATTTATGAATCTAAGAATCATTAAGGCAAACATTAATGTCTGTTCATGTGTTTTCTGTCTCAAATGGAACCAAAGAATGTATTCAAGGCACTTGAAGATGAAAGCTGGGTCGAAGCAATGCAAGAAGAGTTGCTTCAGTTCAAAATTCAGAAGGTTTGGGTGCTTTGTGATTTACCTAAAGGCATGAAAGTAATTGGTACCAAATGGGTGTTTAGAAACAAGAGAGATGAAAGAGGAATTGTCATAAGAAACAAGGCTAGGCTTGTAGCACAAGGATACACTCAGGAGGAGGGTATTGATTATGAAGAGGTGTTTGCCCCAGTTGCAAGAATAGAAGCAATTAGACTTTTTCTAGCCTATGCATCCTTTATGGGCTTCACAGTCTATCAAAAGGATGTAAAAAGCACTTTTCTATATGGGCAAATTGATGAGGAGGTATATGTTTCACAACCTCCAGGCTTTGAAGACCCTGAACATCCTGACAAAGTATACAGGGTAGTTAAAGCATTGTATGGATTGCATCAGGCACCAAGAAAGTGGTATGAAACCCTAGCTACTTATCTTTTGGATAATGGGTTTCATAGAGGAAGAATTGATCAAACTTTGTTCATCAAGAATGACAAAAATGATATCTTGCTGGTTCAAGTGTATGTTGATGATATTATTTTTGGCTCAACAAAGCCAGAGATGTGCAAAGAATTTGAGAAGCTTATGAAAGATGAGTTCAAGATGAGTTCTATGGGTGAACTCACATTCTTTTTGGGACTTCAAGTACAATAAAGGCCAGATGGAATCTTCATTAATCAAGACAAGTATGTGGCTGAGATACTTAGGAAGTTCAAATTCACTGATGCAAATTCCTCTAGCTCACATGCAGACAGAGGTACACGTCTGCTTCTAACAGAAAACAGTGGAGAAGTAGTTGATGTACATATGTACAGATCTATGATTGGTTCTTTGATGTATCTCACTTCATCGAGGCCAGACATTATGTTCGCAGTATGTGCTTGTACAAGGTTTCAGGTCTCTACCAAAGAATCACTCTTGACTGCAGTGAAGAAGATTTTCAAATATCTTAAAGCGTATCCTTATTTGGGATTATGGTACCCTAAAGAATCTCCTATGGAATTGGTTACCTACTCAGATAGTGATTATGCTGGAGCTAGCTTGGATAGAAAATCTACAACAGGTGGATGCCAATTTCTTGGATGTAGATTGGTGTCCTGGCAGTGCAAGAAACAAACTATGGTGGCAACTTCATCAACTGAGGCAGAGTATGTGGCTGCTGCAAGTTGCTGTGCTCAAGTTCTATGGCTTCAAAATCAACTTTTGGACTATGGGTACAATTTCATGAATACCATCATTTATATTCACAATAGTAGTACTATATGCATAATTAAGAATCCAGTTCAACACACAAAGACTAAACATATTGAAATTTGACATCATTTTATAAGAGATTGTTATGAGAAAAGGCTAATTCAAGTTGTCAAAATCCATACTGATGATAACTATGCTGATCTATTAACAAAAGGTCTTGATGTGGGTAGATTTCAGTACTTGGTAACAGGTATTGGAATGCTAAATCCATAAAATTTTTGTGTCTAATGGTCTTTGGTGTTGAGGGGAGGTTCTTGGTACTAAAATTGTTGTATATGTTTGTATAAGTTTGTGTTTGCATATGTTTTGCTTGTATTTTGTTTGTCCACTAACTTTTATGTAGAGACTAAGGCAAACAGTGGAAACAAAATGGCAAGCAGTGGTAAATATTACTCTCACAATGGAAAAAGGAAAACAGAGAAACCACAAATATTTCTATCAAAAGAAAAGTTTCATTGATTAAAAGGATAGTACATACAAACACCATCAAAACACAAAAATAAAACCTAAAACAACCTACAACCCTACACCCTACATAGGCTACTCCATTGGCTTCTTGCCTTTGCCCTGATAGTTGTGCTTGTTCTTCTGAGCACTTTTCCTTTTGTTCTCAAAGGATGACTGCAATCTCGGATAAGCAAGTCCAAGAACTTGTGGAGTAGGCCTTGGTAGTCTTGCAGGCATCTCAGGAATGGAGATTTGCTTCATGTTGGAGAGAGCTGCTCCCAAAGCTTTAGTCAGAGCCCTTGGAAACTCCTTTGCCAAGGAATAGGACTCATCATCATCTGAATCATCAGAAGAGCTGGAGTAGAACTCAAGAGATGGTGCAGGCTTAGCAACATGTATAGGTTGGGCAGCAAGTGCTGGCTTGGCAACAGGCTTAGCAGCATCCTTCTCTGTTGGTTTCTTGGATGTGGAGACTGAAGCACAGGGTCGAAAGTAACTTGCCCAGCCTGATGCCTCTGAAGATGACTCAGAGGACATCAATATCTCTGTGTCTGAATCAGAAGTGAGGTCAATGATGATAGGAAGTTTGCTCATGGTGATTTTTAGGGTTTTTGTGCAAGATATGATGTCTTTTGGTGAAGATAATGGAGAACCGAGTCCCCTTATATAGGCAAAGTCAACTAAAAGGTCTCATTAATTGAGATATTTACTTTCACCTATTTGGGTAGGTTGAAAAGTAAATATACATATTATCGGGTTGACTTTGGAAGATATTTGTGAATAGTAGCTTGGTTACAAGTAACTTTGGTTAAGAACAAGTTTAGTTATGATTATTTTTTTTTTATACTAACACTTGCAGGTACATAACCAATCTTTGCTGGGAGTTGATCATAAAAAGTGTATAACTGAGATACACAACAAATGGTTATTGATTCACCATGTCTAACCCACATAAGAATCAACTAGTCCAGAGCAAACGGCAACTGGTAAAGACTTAACAAATCCGTTTATGGTTGATAGTTTACCAAAAACTATATGGTTATCAACTCACCATATTCTTTATGATTAAGAGTTGGCTAGTCCATAGCAAACGGCTCATGGTAAAGACATATCAAATCTGTTAATAGCTGGTAGTTTGCTAAAAACTATGTAGAAAGCAGTTTAATTTTTATATATTTATTTTACCACTGCTTTTGAAAATTTTGTGAAAAATTCCCACTGCTAGTTCACAGTTACCACTGCCAGTGTTATTTTTACCACTGTTGAACTAGCCGTTACAACTGTTGTATCAGTAACAAACTTTTTACTAGCCGTTGAGAGTAACTGCTTTCCATATTAATAGGGTAAATTTTTTAGAAGATTATCTACTTTCCTAATTATATTTATTCTCTTAAAGATAAATAATTTCCATAGATAATTCTTTCTTGAGCATAACTCTCAAACCTTAGCAATATATATATATTTCCATAGATACACATGAATCTGTGGATGCTCTTAGAGCCACAGTGGATGAGGTAACTATTGATGTTACTGAGTCATCCTTGAGGAGAATTCTCCAATTGGATGATCTCAATGGTATCATCATATTACCTATGCCAGAAATTTGGGAAAGTCTTTCATCCATGCGGTACAATACCACTGACTAAAGGGCTACTTTCAAAAAGAGTGTTTTTTTGTCCTCATTGGAGATTTTTGATTCATACTCTATTACATTGCCTTAGTCCTAAGAAAACATCTTATGAACAATTTAGTTCACCAATGGCTTACCCTTTAGTTTGTCTAGCTAAAGATAGGATTTTTAATTGGTCTAAATATATTTTTACAAGTATGCAAGGCAATGTAAAGAGTTCAACAAAATTTTTGATGTATCCAAGGTTTGTGCAAGCTGTGTTAAATGAATTTCAACTACAACCCCATAAAAGAGTTTACAAAATCCGTTGCCTTAAGCCCAAAGTTTTTCAAAATATGGATAAGGTTGACAATTGGGTTTTTACACCACTTTTTCCTCAAATGCTTGCAAGAATTGCACAGGTACAGGGTGAAGATGCAATATTCCCAGTTGTATCTCAAAACACACCCATAATAACTGTTCCAACAATTAATTATACTCTACCAGTTACTCATACCTATGAGAGGAGGCAAAAACAGCCAACTCCTCTCATCCAAACACAGCATGTTCCTGATCCTTTTTGTGTTGGAACAAGCAGTGGTGGTTCTAGGCTTCAACCTAGCCCTGCTAGGGAGGAAACTGAACCTTTGCCCTATGATTCACCTCTCCCAACAGGTAACACAGTTGGAAGTGTTGAGGGCAGTGAGCAACCAATGGAATTGATGGAACTTTGTACCAAATTAGAAAAGCAGGTTGAATCTCTAAAGCTGGACTTGGCACAAGTAAAGGAGCAGCATGCCAAGGATGTTACCAATTTGCAACAAGAGGTTCAAGCTTTGAAGGATGAGATACAGGGGTTAAAGCAAAAGAAAAGAAATACAAAGATGGTGATTTCATCTTCATCCTCACCCAGTGATGCTTTCTTTGAAGATCTTAAGAATTCTCCCAAACAGGAGAGGAAAACAGATGCTGAAACCAAGGGGAGGATAATTGATTTCAGAGATGAAGATGAGTTAGATGCTGATTAAGATGCTGATTTTGGAATTGAAGATTTGGCATTTGATCCAATGGGTGATATTCAAGAAGAAGTTTCTCAACAGCAGCAACTTAATACAGATCAACCAGAGCAAAAAGATTCCACTGGTGCTACTAGTATTTCCACTGCAGATCAAATTTCTACTGAAGTTCCTGTTTCCAATGCAGAGCAAATGGTTCCCACTGCTGGACAGTCAATTACAACTGCAGAGGAAGAAATTGAAAGGATAAGGAAAGAGAAAGATAAAGCAGTTCTGCAAAGTGAAAAGCAACCAAAAAGGAAGGTTAAAAGGAGAGTACAAGCTCAAGTTGACTATGATGTTGAAGTTGCTAGAAAGCTAAGAAAAGATGAAGTTGCAAACAAAAAGAGATTGGATGAAATGGAGATTGCAGACTTCATGAAGGCTAAAAGATTGGACAGAATGGAAACCACTGCTCCTATGGATGTAAATCCAATTTCCACTGTTCCACCTACAATTCTGAGAGAGAAGACTCCAGAATTCACATATGTACCTACAGATGAAGAAGTTGAATTCTTGGTTGACAATGATCCAGTAATCAAGAAGAAAGCAATTGACCTTGTTGCAGATAAGACCTTAACTGAGGAACAAAGAACAGCTCAGTTGAAGGATTTTATTGAGATGAAGAATAGACAAGCACTTCAAGAAGCAATTGGTTCAGTCAGAAAGGGTCAAAAGAAATCAAGGCAACCAACTAAGGCACAAGTTATTTCAGCAATGAAGACTTACTGTTGTCATGTTGGTGGCTGGAAAATGCATAAATTCAAAGGGATGACCCATGATCAGGTTGAAGGTGTCTACTACAGAGTTAAAAGGCAAGATCTTGACTTTATTCCTATGAACTCTGAAGAAGAAGAAAGAAGATTTCCTCACCTGAAGAGAAAGGCTAAAGATAAAGAACCTCAGACTCAAAAGAAAACAAGATTTGTTGAAGAACAAAAGGTTCAGTCTGAGAAATTCACAGAAGAACAGCTGACTGGTATGATCTTAATTGAAAAAGAAGATTTTTATCCAGACCCACTGCAAGTCAGACATCCTATCATTGATTGGGAAGTTTACACTGCTAGCAACTTTGCTCCAACATGGAAAATTACAAGGCTAGGTGGTGAGACTTCATCATTCATTCAGTTTGAAGAACTTATCAAACCATGTGACAGAGATGATCTTGATGCATTGTGGAGATTAGTTCAAGAAAGATTTGATGCTGGCAGTCTTAAAGATGTGAAGGAAATGCAGTTGTGGGTTGATCTAAGAAGGCTCTATGAGCCAGATGTTAATGATAACTTTTGGAAGTTTGAAGCTATAGGTGTGGAAACTACATGGATTTATTATGACTCATGTGAAGTTCATCATGTTTCTACAAAAGCTGGAGTGGATGCTTTTATGTTTGCTGAGAAAGAATACCTACTTAGAGCTGGAACTCTCACTTCAATGTTGTCAACACAAATAAGAGTTCATGAAGATACTGAGAAGGTAAGAGCATTGATAAATAGGATTCAAGAACAATGTTCAAGAGCTATTCAAGCATTAAGGAGAAAGTGAAGTGTTTGGAAGAATTCCCCAAATCCTAAGAGATGATGCAGATTGAAGAAACTTATTGATTTGCAGAGAAATCATAAGTTTAGGGAGGATTGTTGGGAATAAAGCTAACAGTTACCACTGATAAGCTTGTAGAAGACACTGCTGAAGAATGCACTAGCAGTAGAAACACATTACCACTGCTAGTACATATTATTACCACTGCTGTTAGGATAACTGTAATGTATTAGTATGTAGATAACTATAGAAAAGATCTTGTGTATATTCTATTATGATAGCTTTATATTTATCTTGTAAAGGACTTCTTGTGCTATAAAAGGAGGTCCTAGGTCATTGTTCTAGGTACGTATCAACCCTAGAAAGCTTCAAGGCGTAACCCTGGTGATAACCAAGATCACTCGTATTATTATCAATAATATTGAAGCTTTGTGTTAAACTTACAACTATTCTCACTTACATTACATCATACAATTCATATTCTAAGTATTGTTAAGTATATTCCGCGTGCTTAATAATATAACTCAAAGTATCACTCTAACACAAGGTGTGTGTTTAGATCCTACAGTTTCATATAAGACACTTTCAAATATATGTTAAGAATTTGAAAACATAAGGACTCGAGACAAGTAGAACATTCGGTTTCTAAGATATATGAAAGAAGATGATGTATAAATACTTTTTATTCAAATCTTTATAAAGAAAAAAAAAATATACTCTACATTAAAGTGTTAACAACTTTTGTATCTGTTAGGTCCTGCAACTGACCTAATTGTCTCAGACAAAGATTGAACATAAAAATAGCACCAGATACTAACTGACAAATATCAGTGAAAATTCTAACACACTGATGATCAGGGAGCATGCATTCCCCCTTCCTGTGGGGAGAACCTCAATGGGATTCTTTAAAAGAGCTGGTCAAGCAATCAACCAAAGATGCGCTTTAGTTACTGTTGCAGACCAGTGATTAAGGTACTTGAGTAACATCAGGGACACTGAGATCTGACAAATGTCTCTTTATCCCTGATGGCCTTATATCTCATGATAATAAGCACCTCACCAACTACTAATATAACTGACATGAAGTTATGGTGATCAACATAGCTTTACCAACACTCAGTGATTCAGAGACATGGAGAACTTGTAGAGTTCGGAACCTAGAGTCATGCCAACTCACCACACACTGAGCAGCCAGTTTGCAGGAAAACACTCTAGCTCGAGACCAGAGAAACATCAAGGCAGGAATACCTTGTTGATATATCAGTTCCCTGAATCGAGACCAAGGACGTAGGTGAGTCAACAGAGTTTAAGCGGGAAAACTCTTGAGAAGATAAATATCTTCCTTCCCAAGAACAAAAGAAGCTCATTGGAAATCGGTGCTGTCAACTCCGGAAAACCAAAAGGACATCAAGGCTAGATGTCTAGGCACGTGCCTATCTATGAACAATTGGCAAGATCACTATTCCCACGTGAAGCAACAGTAATCTCCCCGCTATATAAACTAGTTCCATCCAAAGATGGAAGTACGTATTCATGGAGAGTAAGAAGTGAGAATCCTTTAGCATAGTTAGAGTGTTAGTATTCTCAACATACTGAGAAGCAAAACCTTGTCTAGATTGCTTCTCAGTGTTCCTTAATTTGTCTCTCGTCAGGGATACTGACTGCAAGTATCCCCGTTGAAAAGCCAACCAAGTTATTAGAGTGTCAAAAGGGTTCTTGAGTAACTATTTTAATTCCGATGTATCATGAATCATAAACTCGTTATATGTTCCATGTCTAAACGCCACGTGTTTATATTTATCTTATCGATTCATGGTTTGCTCAAGTTATTCTGGACCAACAAGTGGTATCAGAGTGGGTGGATTATTCTCATGATCCAGATCTGTTCTTAAAAGACAACTGATAATTTTCAGCCGATCTTAAACGACGGCTGAATGATTACAGCCACACTCCTCCCTCAATCCCCGCCATCTAAATCCCCTACCAAATGTGCCTCGGGTAACCTTTCAAATTCAAGGCTACTTCAAACCGTTCTTGTGCAAAGGATCACTCGATAAATACCGCCCTCGACCAACCATGCAAGTCACTTCCACTACCACCAGTACTTCAGGGATTCTAGACAACATACGTTCTCCAAAACGTAAAAATTCAAGAATCTCAAGTACCTTGATCTAAAGGAGGTTTAAATGGAGTATGACATCCTGTGAAATCGCTCTTCCTCTTCAAAGGTCACATAAATGGTGGGAGTCTCATTTCAAACTAGACCTCATTAGCCATCAAAACGGTGACAGGTGGAAGCTCTCAAAGGTTGATCTCAGTTGCAACCTGTATGGTCGACTACGAGGGGGTTCAGGAGTGTCTGAAGTAAAAGATAGTGGGAAGGAGGAGATGTCTTTAGTATAGGTACAAATCATACAAACAGGAACAATTTTAAGTAATGAATTGCTCATGTTCTTTCGAAACCTAACCTAAAGACATTCAATAACTGAAGAAGAGACAATCACTGATGGCTCTCTCCTCGTTGCTACTCAGTAGTAACCCTGCTGACAAGTTTACAGCCTGGGTTATACTTGGATAACTCATGGATTAGCAAGTATACAATACAGTCCCTGACACTTGCTCTACACCATGCTGATACGCCGAATGAACTTGCCTCAAGAGGAATCAACTTGTGCAGTTCATGGACTGTATAACTCAAACCAGGTAGGAAGCAAGTACTACCTGAGTTCAAAGAGTCTGGCCAGAGTGGTTGCTGGTTCTACAGAGCACTGAGTACAAGTCGTTGGACAACAAACTGAAGGTTACAAAACTGAAGAAATCAGGCTCAAGCTCCAGAGTTAATTGTACTTCATCAGCATCATTAGAGTTAGGAATCTTGAAATTCTTTTGATGTAATAATCAGTCTGTAAAAAGAAGCATTCTTGCTCATTTACTACTGATTAAGTTTAGGACACTTGTAAATTCTAGTCTTGAAGAGATTCATGTAAACTAATCTCTTTTATCATGTAAATCTATGAATAAAAAGGCCTAAACTTCTCACTGATTTAACAGTGAAGACCAAAGAAGAATCACTTATTGCTTATTCCAGGCATCAGTAAGCCACTCTCTGAGGAATATTTAGGGAATCTATCACTCCCTGATGTGTCTCAGTGTCTATCAACTCTAACTGATAGAACTGCCCCAGGAACTAAAAGTTCACTTAAACTAAAAGTTCCTTTCCTTGAACCATATCCATAAATGTATAAACTCTAAAAACTTTCTCTGAAGTTGCATTTTTTGAGGGGGGGAGGAAGCATTTATGAGATTCTACGCTAGCCATAACTCAAGATGCAAATCTGATGCATAAATCATCAGAGACTGAGTTCACACAAATTAATGGTTAAAGGCTAAAGTGGAGCAAGCACCTGGGAACATGACCCAGAGTAACAACTAGAAGATTGTTCAAGAGGCCCTGACATAAAAACGATCAGGAGACCCTGAGATGAATGCTCAGGAGACCTGAATAAAATTTCTCATTCAGGAAATGCGCCAAATCCAAGTGATACCCTGACAGAGAAGATCAGGAGACCCTAAGGTAAAACTTAGGAGGTCCTGAGCAAAAATTTGCTGCCCTGAGCAAAATTGCTTAGGAGACCCTGAATAACATTATTCAGGAGGTCATCATCAAAAGAAGAAACTTTATTATCCAAAAGAAAGATCTTAAACAGAAGTGAAGACTGAAGTGAAGTAAAGATGGTGACTAGATGAAGACAAACAGCCTAGATCTTCATCTTCAACAAAAGGTGTCGAAGAATAAAAGTTTAAAAAATGACAGAGGGTTTACTTTAGAACATTCTTGTAAATCAGTATAAGAAAGAGCCGTTAAGCTCACTTATAACTGATAAATTCTAGCAAGCAGTGTCTCATAGAAATATATAAACAACTGTCGTACACTATACCTTTTGTAAATCAGTAGATAAGAATGATGAGGATCTAAACACACGCCTTGTGTTAGATAGATACTTCGAGTATATGCTATGTAGCACGCGGAATTTACTACAAAGCACTTAGAAGATTATTTGTATGATGTATATGAATGTATATTAAGAATGAGAAGTATGAACACGGATGTTAACCAAAATTGTAGCCTCAATATTATTAAGAATAATACGAGTGATCTTAGTATCACTAGGGTTACACCTTTAAGCTTTAACAATTGATACGTATCTTTAACCTAAACCTAGGACCTCCTTTTATATGACAAGGAGTCCTTTACAAGATAAGTATAAGTCTAACTAAATAAGATATTCACAAGATCTTTTCTATACTTATCTATTACACGAATACATAACAGTTATCATATAAGCAGTGGAAACTATATGTACTAGCAGTGGTAATGATGTTTCCACTGCTAGTGTATTCTTCCAGCAGTTTCTTCTTCCAAGCATAACAGTGGTAACTGTTAGTTTATTCCCAACAAAGAACAAGCTGTTATGCTCACTTATCACTAATACACCACAACTATCTTTATTTCAAAGAGGGGGAGATTGTTAGGTCCTGCAACTGACCTAATTGCATCAGACAAAGATATTAACATAAAAATAGCACCAGAAACTCACTGATGAATATCAGTGATAATTCTAACACACTGATGATCAGGAAGCATGTCTTCCCTCTGCCTCAGGGGAGAACTGTATGACCGTAAATCTATCAACTTTATCACTAATACAAGCACAATATGTAGTAAAGATGGTGACTTGATGATATATATGTATGTGTTTTAGAGAGAGAAAGTAGTAAGAGAAATTAGAGAGAATTTCATATAAAACACACACTTACACACACAAGCACACGTTACAAATGAGGTGTCTTGAGCCTTTTATACTTCCAAGCATAAGGCTTCTATGGGCTTGGACTTGGTTTACATAAATTACCTTATAACATATTAGATTTACCAAGTCCAATGTCCAACTAACTTAAACTATTTTCTACAAATATCACACGACACACAATATNTATAAAACACACACTTACACACACAAGCACACGTTACAAATGAGGTGTCTTGAGCCTTTTATACTTCCAAGCATAAGGCTTCTATGGGCTTGGACTTGGTTTACATAAATTACCTTATAACATATTAGATTTACCAAGTCCAATGTCCAACTAACTTAAACTATTTTCTACAAATATCACACGACACACAATATTACAAATATGAGAACGACCATCACTTTTCTATAAATCTTAAATGCTAACAATCTCCCCCTAAGGGATGGTTGTTCGAATAAAGCTCCACGTGATTTGGTCTTCTTTGTTCTTTGTTGTCGAGCTTTGTGTGTCGTTGTAGAATAGTCTCTTGTCTTTGTTCCTTCATGCTTTCTGATCTTAGATAAATGATTTTTCTTTGTTCTTTGTTGTTGTGGTGGATATATCTGCCTTTCGTCACATCTTTTTCTTTATGGTTAAACGCCTTTCCAACATGCTCATACGTCTTTAGTCTTTGTCATACATACATTTGTTGTTCCCGTTCTTTCACTTTGATCTTTGTCACTTAACTTTGTAGATTCTTTCACATAACGTAGAATCTTTCTTTGACCTCTTCTATGCATCGATCTTTGGTGAGAACTTTTCTTTGACTTTGTGATGTATGTATAAGCATATGGAAACTAGTGTGGTGGTTGTACCTGCATAAAACAGTTAGCAATAAAACATCTGGTACTTACAGGTTCAGAATTAGAGATCGTCAACAGCATAGTGTAAAGACTCCTTCTAATCCTTACCATGGCCGTTCCTAATCGGATACCCCCGAAAGGGCTTACACAGACATACCGAAGTACACCCACGATTAGGTGAGTCGCTGGAGATCACCCCACGACTGTAGACCGTTTGGAACCACCGCGAACACTAAGCGTAACCCACAAGTGATTACCGAAGTGACCTGCTGTCAGGGCTGTTTAATGTTGACCCTGGTAGGAATTTCCGTTCAATCATTGAGAAATACAAAAGTAAATCCTCTCATAAACATTATCGGCAGATTGCTAAGATCTGCGTAGGACTCGATAGTTTACAACTGGTATCCATTGATGTAGAATCACCAGTGTAAGAATATTAAGTGTTCCTAAGAGATCTTTAATGTAATCTCAGGGCTTTAGACTCAATAAGGGCACATTTGGTTTCCTATGCGGAGGCATGGAGCAGAGGCCTCCTTTTCAATATCAACCATCTCTAAGAGACGGGTCGATAGATTACAATGGTTCCCCGTGAGAATGAAACAAGTATCTTGATGAGACGAAAAATGTTACGTTTTTAGGGGTCGGTTTGAGTCCTAATTCGTATGTTTTTGGTTAGGATTTCACCCAAAGTCGTTTCTTTTCTCATTTTAGGTACTTTTGAAGGGAAAATCACAAAAGAAGCATTTTCGGGCGTTTTCGGAGTGAAAAAGTGCGGAAAACAACAAAAACTCAAAAGACCTT
>LBNU01018818.1:50310-77483 GCA_014162995.1 Artemisia annua
GTTTAGGGTTTATTTTTGGGATATAAATGGGATACGTGATTTTTGGGAGTATATGTGGGATATGGGACTTGATTTGGCCGAGTATTATGGGCTGGGGATGAGACCAAATCAGCATTGAAGCCTTTCCTAATTTATATTATATTTATCTCTTTTATTTTTAAGTTAGGAACAAAATAAAATACATTTGGACTTGTTTTATA
This sequence comes from Artemisia annua, assembly GCA_014162995.1. Taxonomy (NCBI): domain Eukaryota; kingdom Viridiplantae; phylum Streptophyta; class Magnoliopsida; order Asterales; family Asteraceae; genus Artemisia; species Artemisia annua. Next base: position 50,511 of record LBNU01018818.1, read on the forward strand.
TCACCATGACTTTCCTATTGTTGCCATAAACCATTTGTTTGAAAATCTCTCAAAGTGTTTATGATTATAAAACACATTTTGTTAACACATTGAGAGTTTTGCAATTTTGAAATACTCCCCCTTTACATGTGCTCATAATTAGTTAAGATAAATTTGCACATGCTGGGTAGAGTTGGCACTTTTGAATTGATCAACTTTCATTGAACAAGACCGATTCGAGACACGCTTACATCACTAGTTAGACTAGCTTGAAATTATTACCCGGCTTGGTCAAGTCCAAAGAAAGTTTCTCGAATTGGTAAATTCTACTTAGACAAGTCCTATTCGAGACACGTTTACATCACTGGTTAGACCAGCTTGAAATTATTACCCGTCCAGGACAAGTCTTTTCAATTACTGACATTTAAGTTTCGTCAATTCGAGGGTTATAACTGAGTCTAGTATAGACATTTAAGTCTTCTCGTGAGAGCTAGACATTCTGCCACAAACATTAAACATCTTTGATCACATTTTAATCACGTCTTCTCCCTCTCAAAAATAGCATATCGTGATATTTTTGATATCAACAGATTAATAGAAAAAGCTTATCGAGAGATAGACGGATTTGTTTTTGCATGAAATCGGAACATTTTTTCTTTTTATACTCCCCCTTAATCAAAGCATATTTCAAAATGAAATTTTCGGGAGGGAGTTTCTTTTTGAAATGCGAGTCATGTACTGAAATGTACACAAGTCATTTTGTGAAAACGAGTTTTTGCTTGAAATCTTTTCGTTTGTTTATACTCGAACTTTTTTTTTTGAAAAGAATTTCGGTTTTGAACGTTCGAGTCCAGATCTGAAATAATCAGAAGTCATCATTCGGGTCCGGGTTTCGTACTGTAGTATACGAAAGCCAATGTTTAAGAAAAATTAGAGAAACGACATGTTTTAGAAAACATTTTAAATGAACTCCCGCTCAAGCATATGTACATATCCGCGCTATTTTTGAATAACATTTATAGAAACGTACATAATATCGATTATACGAGAGACATGTTGTGAGAAGAATATTTTTGGATTTTTTGGTTTTATATTGTTTTTTTATTTTTGAAATTTTCTATTTTTGTATTTTGTTTTTAATGGTTTTTCAAATTTTGTATTTTGTTTTTCAAAAATATTTACAGCGAAGCGGTTTTGAAAATATTTTTCAAGAAGATTCGGGAAGACGTTCTAACTCCTCAAGGGTTAGGCTTCGCATGCCAATTCGTCAAACTAAATCATCAAACCTATCTTTTGGAAGGGCTTTAGTACCCTCTTCTACGTGCTCTTTGATGAAGTGGTAGCGGACTCTAATATGCTACGTCTTAGAATGATGAACGGGGTTGCACGAGATGGCTATGGCACTTTTTGAGTCACAATACATAGGTATGCGGTCGAAATGAAAGCCATAATCTGTGAGCTGTGACCGCAGACAAAGAACTTGGGCACAACACGCAGATAGAGACACATACTCGGCTTCCGCGGTAGATAGTGCAGTACAATCTTGTTTCTTTGACGACCAGCTTACTAGCTTTTCACCCAAAAATTGTGCTCCAGCTGATGTACTTTTTGCTGTAACTTGATCACCTGCATGGTTGGCATCTGAAAATGCTATTAGTTTAAACTCTGAATCCTTCGGATACCAAAGTCCCATGTTAATGGTTCTTCGTAGGTACCGAAAGATCCGTTTAACCTCTTTGAGGTGAAGTTCGGTAGGCTTTGCCTGAAATCGTGCTAATAAGCAAACAGCAAATTGAATATCTGGTCTGCTAGCAGTTAGGTACATGAGCGAACCAATCATACTCCGATATTTCTTCGGATCGATGGGTTTCCCAAACAAATCAGCACCTATTTTTGGTGAAGTGACCATTGGTGTTCCAACAGAATCACAATCTTCCATACCATTTTTTTTCAAAATCTCTATTGTATATTTAGCTAGATTTATAAAAATACCACGAGGGGATTGATGTATTTGCAAACCAAGAAAGAATTTTAGTTCCCCCATCATGAACATTTCAAATTTGCTTTTCATGAGATTTTCAAAATGTTTTGAATGGTTAGGATTGGTTGATCCAAAAATGATGTCGTCCACATAAATTTGAACGATCAAAATATCCTCTTTGTATTTTTTGGTAAACAATGTGTCATCAACCGTTCCTTTTGTGAAATTGTTTTTAAGCAAGAAAGATGATAGTTCGTCATACCACGCCCTTGGAGCCTATTTTAAACCATAAATGGCTTTTTTAAGCTTGTAGACGTAGTCTGGATGATCTTTGTCAATGAATCCCTCTGGCTGACTCACATACACTTCTTCTTTCAGAGTTCCATTCAAGAAAGTTGTCTTAATGTCCATCTGATAGACTGTGATGTTTTTGTGAGCTGCATAGGCTAAGAAAATCCGGACTGCTTCCAATCTAGCTACGGGCGCGAATGATTCCTCGAAGTCTATCCTTCCTCTTGCGGATACCCTTTAGCCATGAGACGAGCTTTGTTGCGAATTACGGTCATTTCTTCATCCATTTTGTTTTTCCACAACCATTTAAGATCAAGAATACGTTTCTCAAGTGGTCGTGGGACAAGTTCCCAACTATCATGTAACTGGTATTGAAGAAATTCCTCCTGCATCGCTTCTATCCATGGGTTTTCTGCCATTGCTTCCCAAATGTTCTTTGGTTCTTTGAGACTTAATGAACAAATGTAGATACACAATTCGAGATCTGTGGCAAGTTGTCTCCTCGTCTGAACTGGCCTTGAAGGTTCACCAATAACTTGTTCAATTGGATGGTCTTTAGTCCATTGGAGTGTAGAAGGGTACCTTGGGCTTAACATATGCATGTTAGATGGTTCTTGTAACCGTGAAGAAGATTCAGCAGAGTCTGTTGCAAATGGGTTTTCAAATACTTCTTCTTCTTCTTCTAACGTAGCATTGTTTGAATTATTAGTTGTTTCTTCTTGAAAGGTTGTGTTTTGGTTTTGCTCATCAACTCTTGGTAGAACAATTTCAATAACCGGAGTTGCTTGAGTAGAAGTTGATGATGTTGAGGGAGTTGGTGCTTCAGCTTCGATTGTTGTTGATGCATCTTGTGTTGGTGGTGGTGGTGGTTGATGGTTTTGAGCGGGTGCAGCGGAATGATGTTGAGATGCATTTGTCGAAGTTCCACCATAGTATTCATCAAACATTAACTCAAAGAAGTTTTCCAATTCTTGATCTGAAGGTTTATCCGGTGTTGTTGACTGAGCTCCATTAGGTACGAGTCCTGAACTGATGTGTCCAGAAGTCTGACTGTTTGGTGCGGGTCCTAATCTGGTTTGATTAGAAGCCATTGGGTTAAGCGCGGGTTCTAGAGCGAGTCTCTCAGAAGCCATTTGTGAAATCTCGTCAAACTTCACATTCATCGTCTCCATTATCCTTTTTGTTCTCCTATTATACACCCTGAATGCCCTCGAGTTTTCTGAATATCCAATGAAGATTCCAATATCACCCTTAGCTTTCAACTTTCCTAGATCTTCTCTGTCGTTCGTCGGATAGCACAAAGCGCCAAACACGTGAAGGTAAGAGATATCCGGTTTCCGATTGTTCACAAGCTCATATGGTGTTTTATTGAATCTTGGATGGATTAGGGATCGGTTTTGAGTGAAACAAGCAGTGGCTACAGCATCAGCCCATAAGAATAGTGGTGCACTAGAATAAATTAGCATCGTGCGAGCAGCTTCCACAAGAGTTCTATTTCTTCTTTCAACTACCCCATTCTGCTGTGGAGTTCTAACAACTGATGTTTGATGTGTGATTCCAACATCTTCAAAATACGTTCTTAACTCCTGATTGGTGAATTCTGTGCCGTTGTCTGTTCTTACAATCCTTACTGGAGCTTGAAGTAGAACTTGAATGCGCTTCAGAAAGGTGATGATGTTGCCAGGTGCTTCGTCTTTTGATCTCAAAAACTTTACCCAAGTATATTTTGAATAATCATCGACAATAACAAGAATATACTTCTTTCCATTGATGCTTTCAACTCTCATTGGGCCACATAAGTCCATGTGCAACAGATGTAACCTTGCTTCTGAAGTAGGTAAGGTTTTGGGTTTATATGATGCTCGTTTGCTTTTTCCTTGTTCACATGATGGACATAAGTGATCCTTGGTGTATTTGAACTTAGGAAGTCCGTTGACGATGTTGTCTTTGGCTAATTTGTTGATGGTGTCAAAATTGAGGTGAGATAAACGTCAATGCCACAACCAAGACTTTGTGTCAGATGCTCTTGTCATTAGACAAATTGGTGATGTAGAGGCCATTGTATTGATGTCGATAGCATAAAGGTTTGTGCCGCAATTTCCAGTTAAGAGATCATCTCCAACCAAATTTCTAACAAAGACCGTATTTCTCCTAAAGGCGACCACTAGATCTGCATCACAAAACTGCCCAACTGAAAACAAATTGTGTCCCAACCCTTCGACGTACTAAACTCGAGTGATTAAGTAATTCCCAAACTGAAGATCTCCATAACCCTGAATAGCTGCTACATGATCATTACCAAAGCGTACAGTACCCATAAATTTCCAGATAAAATTGATCAGCAGCTTTAAGTTCCCGGTCATGTGCTTGGAGCAACCCGAGTCGACGATCCAAAGACAAATTTCGATAACCTGCCAATAACAGAAGAGTTTGTATTTGGAAACCGTGTTGAATTAGGTTCCATTGGGTTAGGGGTACAATCCAAATCACATTCATAGATGGGTGCTACTTGTTTAGCTTGAACTAGTTCTAGTTTTCCATCCTGGAGTGTGAATTCTCTACCCGTTGGTATCCAAACACAATACTTGAGATAGTTACTAGGCGTGTAAATATTAGTGGTGTTCCTAATTGTTTTAATTAGTTTATCCACATATCTAGATTTAGCACTAGGTCTTTTTGGAACATCCTTCTGTTTAGGCAACACATTCACATTCTTAGAAACACAATCATCATGAACATCCTTAATTAAACATTTCTTGCATATTAAACAAACAGAGTCATTACATGCATTAGAAACAGTATGTTTGACATTACATTCAGATGAAATATGTCTCTTATTACAAAGCGATAAATTCCTATGTTGTTCTTCTACTTCTTCCACTTTATTCATGCTACTATTCTTGGAGACAGACGAGACTCTATTGTTCCTTGTATTGCTCTTAGGCTTTAGTCTGCTGTTCCTAGAGGTGCTTGCTAATCCTGTAGAAGGTAAGGCACACGCATTAGAATTCATATTGTTGTCATTTTTAGCATCCCTAGATTCTTTAGAATTATCCTTAATGCACTTATCATCTGTCCTAGAAGGAGACGCAATAGTGGGACTAATCCTAAAAAGACCAGGGGCTATCACTTTTGGTGTTTTGACAACCGCTTTTCCTTTTTCATTTTTCTTGGACAAGGGTGATGGAGTGATTGGTTTTGTCAAATCCTTTTTCACATCGACTTTTGGAACAATTTGAGAAATCGACATTTTTGGTTTAACAACCGGTTTGGAAGTATTTTTTTGTCCGGATTCGATGGTTTTGCAAACTTAGTATCCATTCCCTTTCCTTTTTGACTTTCTAACTGAGCTCTCAAAAGATCATTTTGTTCTTTCATGTTCTTGATGGCACGCTCATACGACAATTTGTCATACTTGCATTCTTCTTTTTTCCGATCAAGTTGTTTAAAATATGACACATTTTCTTTTTCAAGTTTAATAAGAGCATTTTCATATTTTGAAACAATTGCAGAAGTCTCAGCTCGAAGTCTTTTATCATCCTCAACAGAATATGTTTGCAAAATAATAGACATAATATCAGTAGACATAACAGCTTCGAAGAGAGAGTCATTTAATCTATCCAAAACTTTCATGTTTTCACAAGTTTCATTAGCTCCCTTTACCAGGGATTTGTGGTCCTTGACAAAGTCGGTTGTTTCTTTTATCAAAGCATTTTCAAGATGAATTACTCTCGCACTGATGTTATACAGTGGGATTGTAATTTCTGTTTCAAACACCTTTTTCTGCTCTTTATGAAAACTCGAATGCCAATTGTTAATACTGATTGTGGTTTTTTACTCAACAATCTGTTGAAGAACTTTAATTCTCTTTTTCACATCATCAAGAATGTCTCTAGTTTCACTTGTGTTAAAAGGATTGTCTGACGACATTTGTTCCAGTTTTGAAAGATTTTTAGAGACACCTTGTGGTTTGGAAAACATTTTCTTAACAACTGACGTTTTGAAAACATTTGGTGTTTGTTTTTTAGGGACAAAAGTGATTCTATTAATTTTGTTCCATTTATCGCAATTAATTGGTTTCAAATCTGGATTCTTTTGTTTCATTTTATTTTGACTCTCTTCAGCAAGAGCTATTGTGTCATCATAATCACGCACATAAGGAGGATCATGTTTAACATATAGCACATTTCCATTATACAAACTATTCTGAGCTTCCTGAGCTTTCTTGAGATGACAAGGAGTTTTGTTACCAAGAGCCATATTGTGTTTTGTATGGTAGATCGGATCAGTTTGACTTGTAATCATATGAATTGTTTAACTCGAATGACCCGTCGTTACCAACAAATTTTCCAACTTTTTGACCATGTTTTGTGACTCAAGGATTTCATTCAAAAGCTTATCTTCGTTTGTTGCAAAGTCTTTTTTCAACTCATCCCGTTCTTTTTCAAGATTGGTATAAGCTGTTTTTTGTTTAGAAAGTTGGTTTTGCAAATCAGAAATTTCCGCGTTTAAGGATTTTATTTTCTTATGAAAATTAACATCAAGTGTATCATACTTTATTTGCAGATGTTTTTCCCTTGAAACGGAATTTTGATAACCAGTTTCTAATTCAGACAATCGTTTTGTATGTAATTCAAAAGCTTTTTCGTTTTCCTTGTACCTCTCAAGCTCAGTGGTCAATTTCGCATTCGCGGCCTTAACATCGCGATTGACCTTTTTCACATTTTCGATTTCAATACTACAATTGTTTAATAATGATTCAAATAAAGCACGTGTTTCCTCATCATTCTCAGCATGCTGGGAAACTGAGCCTCCACTATGATTCATATCGGGAGTTGCCAAAGTAATATCACTACAACTTGGCTTGTCCAGGTATGTATCATACGTGGTTGCTGGAGTCTCAGAATGCTGTTCCTCATGAGGAGACATATCAAATATATCATTATTGATGCAAGTATTGTTTAATGGTACCTCAGATACTGCATTGGCGTCATAAACCGGATCTTTATTGATGCAAGTATTGTTTAATGTTCCTCATGTGTCTCAGAATCTGTGTCGTACTTAGCCTCCTGGAGATTTGCCATAAATATGCAGTTCGCATCAATATCCTCCCGATCTTACATTTCATCCATAAGAGCCATAAAGTCATTCTCCTCAGCATTCAACTGAAATCCTGCTTTCTCCTTCTGAGCCAACATCAAAGCTTTCTGCAAGAACTCTGGATCTTTCTTATTCAGCTTAGAAGGACAGTTCCTTGCCATGTGACCGACACCCTGACAGTTGAAAATTTTACCACATTTCCATGATTCCAATTCATATTTCCATAATTCCCTCCAACTGGTGCTGCAACATTTCCAACCTGATTACCCATAGCCTGATTACCAACATTCTGACCCCGCTGATTCCCAACAAACTGACCCAACTGATTCCTTGTATTCTAGCCCATCTGATTTCCTGCAAACTGATTACCCATCTGATATCCAGGAGCATATCCTTGCTGATTCCCCATAACTCCAACCATTTGGCCTTGATTGCCCATGTTGAAACTTGGTTGAGCAACCTGCCTGTAGCGAGTATTTGATGAAATTCGTTGGTTGTTGTTAGTTGGTGTAGAATAGCGTCCTTGGAATGCCTTAGACAGAAGAGCAAATGCTTGAGTTATTGCAGCAATGGATTCATCATTGTCAGTGAAGTCAGGTTCTTGGAATTGTTGATATGGTTGTTGTTGTTGTGGAATAACTTCGTGTTGTTGTGGGTAGAATGATTGCTGGTAGAGAGGTGTTGGTTGTTGCACGTAGTTGTGAGTGGAAGATGATGATGGTGTATTCACTGGTAGAGGTGTTGGTGTTGTAGCAATGAGTGCTAGAGGATCATGATTCTTTGCCAACTTTTCCTTCCTTACTTCATTGGCTTCAGCTTGGTTTTGCTTCAAAAAGTCATAGAGTTGATCATAATTCACCTGATGAAGATTCTTAGTTTGGTTGACAATTGTGACATATCGACCCCATTCCTCTGGTAGATTGCTGATGAACTTGATGTTTGTCACAATTTGTCGCGGTTCCAACTTGTTTCTAATCAGCTCATTCATCAAGGTACAAAACCTGGTGTAGTATGATTCAATCTGTTCACCTGCTGTAGACGTGAAGTTCTCCCATTCACTTAGAAGCTTGTTTTTCAACATCTTGTTGTCCAATTTCTATTCCATGACAAAGTCTTCTAACTCGTTCCCACATAGCATAAGCGGTTTCACAACTGTCGAATGCAGCAAAGATCTCACGAGGTAAACCGAGTTGAATGAGATGCATTGCCATATCATCTGCTTTGATCTGCTTCCAGTCTTCAGGTGTGTAATCATCTTCTGTTTGGTCACGATAGAATGGTTGAGTAGGAGGTGTTGTATCTGGATTCCCCGGATGTAGAATTTGTTTTGGCTTAAATGGACCTTGTTCAATGGATTTGATCATAAGTTTGCCATCATCTTTGGTTTTGATGTAACGAAGCATACGGCTTGTCCATGGAAGATAACCACCTTTTTCAAACATAGGAGGACGGTTTTCAGTACCGGCAGCATGAATATCTTGTTGAGTTGCCATTGATTAAGTGATGATTGATAAAGTTGATCTTGGATCGGTTCAACGAAATAGGAGTTGAGTTTGGTGAGGTTCCTTTGATGTAGATAAGTGTCCTTTAACGAAACTTTGCAATGAAGAAGCTTCTAGAAGGTTTTAGAAACTTTTGAAAAGTTTTAGAAAATTTTCAAAGTTCTAGATAAAAAGATCTAGATAAAAGATCTAGATAAAAGATCTCGAAAGTTTTTCAAATTTCTCGAAAAAATTTCTCGATAAATTTTCTCGAAAAAAGATCTCGAAACTTTTTCAAATTTCTCGAAAATATTTCTCGATAAATTTTCTCGAAAAAAGATCTCGAAACTTTTCAAAAATTTCGAAAAAATCACCTAACTTTCTAGATTATACAATATAGAAAGTATACCACGAGTCGAAGTGTTTTCTCACTTATACAAGTAAGGGAAACACCAAGTAATCCACCAAATCTGAAGAAAACCTTTTGAGAAAGATCTAGATAATTTAGGGTCTAAAGATCTAGATAAAAAAGATCTAGATAATTTAGGGTCTAAAAGATCTAGATAAATATGGCAGATTTTGAATTTTCAAAAAGCACACCCAAACAAAGTTTGTATTCCAAGATTCTTGTACTTCTAGCCTTAAAAACACCAAAACTTGAAGAAAGTTTCAAACTTGATGATTTTTATGGAACTTTTAAAAGATCTAGATAAATAGTACAAAACCAAGTACAAATTTTTTAAGCTTGAATCTTACAAAAAGATTGAAACTTTCTTGTTGAGAAAGGTTTATAACACTAGTTTGTAAGCAAAAGAGTGTTAAAAACACAAAAAGAACAAGAAAGGTACGAAATTTTTGCAGAATACGTGGGGTATAAGCTTAAAAATACGAACTAAACCAACTCAAAAACACTCCTAAATCATTGTTAGGCGATTGATACCACTTGTATGACCGTAAATCTATCAACTTTATCACTAATACAAGCACAATATGTAGTAAAGATGGTGACTTGATGATATATATGTATGTGTTTTAGAGAGAGAAATTAGTAAGAGAAACTAGAGAGAATTTCATATAAAACATACACTTACACACACAAGCACACGTTACAAATGAGGTATCTTGAGCCTTTTATACTTCCAAGCATAAGGCTTCTATGGGCTTGGGCTTGGGCTTGGACTTGGTTTACATAACTTACCTTATAACATATTAGATTTACCAAGTCCAATGTCCAACTAACTTAAACTATTTTCTACAAATATCACACGACATACAATATTACAAATATGAGAACGACCATCACTTTTCTATAAATCTTAAATGCTAACAAGAACCTCAATGGCATTCTTCTAAAGAGTTGGTCAAGCAATCAACCGAATATGTGCTTTAGTCACTGTTGCAGGCCAGTGATTAAGGTTCTTGAGTAACATTAGGGACACTGAGATCTGAAAAATGTCTCTTTATTTTGATGGCCTTATATCTCATGATAATAAGCACCTCACCAACTACTAATATAACTGACTTGAAGTTATGGTGATCAACATAGCTTTACCAACACTCAGTGATTCAGAGACATAGAGAACTTGCGGAGTTCGGAACTTGGAGTCATGCAAACTCACCACACACTGATCAGCCAGTTTGCAGGAAAAGACTCTAGCTCAAGACCAGAGAAACATCAAGGCAGGAATACCTTGATGATATATCAGTTCCCTAAAACAAGACCAAGGAAGTAGGTGAGTCAACAGAGGTTTAAGCGGGAAAACTCTGGAAAACCAAAAGGACATCAAGGCTAGATGTCTAGGCACGTGCCTATCTATGAACAGTTGGCGAGATCGCTATTCCCACGTGAAGCAATAGTAATCTCCCCGCTATATAAATCAGTCCCATCCAACGATGGAATTGCGCATTCATAGAGAGTAAGAAATGAGAATACTTTACCGTAGTTAGAGTGTTAGTATTCACAACATACTGAGAAGCAAAACCTTGTCTAGATTGCTTCTCAATGTTCCTTANGGCACGTGCCTATCTATGAACAGTTGGCGAGATCGCTATTCCCACGTGAAGCAATAGTAATCTCCCCGCTATATAAATCAGTCCCATCCAACGATGGAATTGCGCATTCATAGAGAGTAAGAAATGAGAATACTTTACCGTAGTTAGAGTGTTAGTATTCACAACATACTGAGAAGCAAAACCTTGTCTAGATTGCTTCTCAATGTTCCTTAATTTGTCTCTCTTCAGGGATACCGTCTGCAAGTATCAACGTTGAAAAGCCAACCAAGTTATTAGAGTGTCAAAGTGGGTTCTTGAGTAACCATTGTAATTCCGTTGTATCATGAGTCATAAACTCGTTATATGTTCCATGTCTAAACACCACGTGTTTATGTTTATCTTATCGATTCATGGTTTGCTCAACTTATTCCGGACCAACAGTATCCTTATCTCTTTTTTTGCCATTACACTGGCTACCCATATGTCTTCATCCACATTTTACCTGCAAAATCCAAAATCATCTTGGCCTCAATTCATTCATCACCTACATTCTTATATATAATATATACATACAATCTACAACCATAAGTTGGTAAAAATTTGTTTATAAACCCACACATGTATCGTTTGATACTTTCACCGATCAATTATGAATTTGGTTCCAAGAAAAAGATCATAAGTTTGTTGTTTCCATGTATTGATTTGTGTTGTTGCATTAATATTAGTTTGATATATAAAAGATCAGAAGACACAAGGTTAATAAACAAGGAAGCATTGAGGGTAGTTCTGAAATTTTTTCATGAAAAGAAAACTGCGTTTACAAAATGCGGGTATGGACCTACTTCTCTAAAATGGCGTTTTGGAGATGCCAAATATAGATAGCCATTCCAAGTGTAACATGTGGCAAGTTGGATCAAAGATATGAAAGTCACAAAATGAACCGATTGGGTGTTTCTCTTTCTTTCTTTTGTGTACTTTTCATATAATACTTTATAACCCTCCAATCGGTTGGAGGGTACCACTAATAAACATAGCCTAACGAGTAACGACTATTCACACCCAATTTTGGTTCATGACACGTGTGTATCACATGCAACTTAGTTACCTTTAAAAGTAGCTCACATGCAATGCACTCGTATATTATTATCAAAACACCAATAAGTACAAAATACATCGCAAGCAACTTTTGGACTTAATTATCATATGAGCATCAAAAGTTTAATTGAGCAAATTTTAAACTTTTCAAACTTCAAAATTAAATTCAAAGTATAATCGTATTCATATAAAATGTTGTTCGAGATGCATAATATTGCAACCCAAAAGTAAAGAAAATCGAGCAGTTTGATAATTTAACTGTTACTACCTCCGTCCCAAAATTTAAGTCCAAGTTGACTTTTTAAATCCAACTTTGACCATAAATATTTTTATTTTTATTATATAATACTTGAAGAAAATTATAATATATGAAAATATATTTAAAACCCAATCAATTTATATATTTTGCATCAAGTATTATATAACACAAGCAAAAATATTTCAGGTCAAAGTTGAATTCAAAAAGTCAAACTGGACTTAAATTTTGGGACGGAGGGAGTATACATTTTTATTTTATTTATCATAGTTTCCAGGTTTTTGACTGATTGTTGCGAATTATATTTGAGGTAAGACAAAACATATGAAAGATGAAGGACTTAAAAGACAAAGGAAGAATTCTTCAAAAGATGGAAGATTACAGAAGATTTCCTAGAAGATAATAGTAAAAATTAGGAAGATATGTTTATTTCCTAATACTTATCCTTTGTAAACCTAATATCTCTACTATATAAAGAGATATTGGTCATATAGTTTTTTGTGTGTCAAGATATAAAACACCAGGAAAGTATGTGTGTCTAGGCGTCAAATTCTCTGAGGAGACGCATAGGTTTGGAGTTTTAGCCTCAAGAATCTTATGATTCCTGTTAGATTAGATAACCGTTCTATAGTTGATCGTGTAGAATTGGGGCTTCTAGTAGTCATGTATCATATAAGATAATGATTGGTGCGTGCGTATATCGTTGTATAATAGGTTATTATTCTTATCAAGTTTTAAATTTATATTTAGCCGACTTATCCTATAACACACTGATGAACTCAAATAAGTAATTTTTATCATCATCATTTATCCTATTTATTTAACTTGTTTCATTATATTATTTATGAGAATCGGTGCTTTAATGTTTACTTTAGTGATTCTCAGATAAAAACATGTAAAAGGTGAAACTTGACGATTTTGGACTAATTATGGAGCAAAACGAGCAAAATGTCAAAAGTGTACTGAAATCCAGAAGATGCGCCGTATCTCACTCAACAGATACGCCGCAATATTATACTTAGATGAATTCGAAGACCATTGCCTGACTTTGAAGAATGCGCAGCATGTAATTCTATCATGCGCCGCATATGAAACTTTGGTCAAAAAAGAAGATCAAGCTCGTTCTACTCAAGATACGCCGCATTATACATTTGACATACGGCGTATCATTATCAAGACTTCACCAGAAACAATCCAAGACAACTGAAGGACATGCGCCGCATACAAGAATTAAGTTACGCCGCATCTGAAGTCGGTGTACGAATATTCCAGAATATAATAATCTTGGACCCCACGCGAAGTTAAGTCGATGCGCCGCTTCTACTTACTCAATGCGCCGCATCGAACCCTCTGACAGAAACTATAAATACCCCAAGACCCAGATGAATTTAGTGTGCCACCAAACCCTAAGGAGTCGAATCCAGACGAACAAGCAACACAAGACACGTCACAAACGAAGATATTAGAGCTGTAAGAAGGTCCTGCATGTATTTAATTCATTAAGTAGTTTTATTTTATTGTAATAGTAAGCTTTAATTCATCAGGATTGATGGCCGGTAGTATGTGAGTACGCAAAATCATATGCCCACCTTAAAATTGCTTTCCTATCAATTAAAGTTTATATGTTTGATGTCTTTGGTGAATTTGTATTAGTGCATTGATAACCTCTGTGCCTAGCTGAGCACTACATGAGTTGCCATACCCCTTCCTCGCCTATTTTATCTGACGTCTTTGGATAAGTAGGATAGTCATAAGTAATCATTAAGGGTTTACTCGCCGATATAATGAAACCAACGAGAAAGNATATAATAATCTTGGACCCCACGCGAAGTTAAGTCGATGCGCCGCTTCTACTTACTCAATGCGCCGCATCGAACCCTCTGACAGAAACTATAAATACCCCAAGACCCAGATGAATTTAGTGTGCCACCAAACCCTAAGGAGTCGAATCCAGACGAACAAGCAACACAAGACACGTCACAAACGAAGATATTAGAGCTGTAAGAAGGTCCTGCATGTATTTAATTCATTAAGTAGTTTTATTTTATTGTAATAGTAAGCTTTAATTCATCAGGATTGATGGCCGGTAGTATGTGAGTACGCAAAATCATATGCCCACCTTAAAATTGCTTTCCTATCAATTAAAGTTTATATGTTTGATGTCTTTGGTGAATTTGTATTAGTGCATTGATAACCTCTGTGCCTAGCTGAGCACTACATGAGTTGCCATACCCCTTCCTCGCCTATTTTATCTGACGTCTTTGGATAAGTAGGATAGTCATAAGTAATCATTAAGGGTTTACTCGCCGATATAATGAAACCAACGAGAAAGATTTAATTAATATACACTTCATATAAAACTAGCAATAAAACAAGTGACAAGCTACTTAATTATCAGGACAGGTCTTCTTATAGTCTCTTTTATCTATCTGTGTACGTGTATGCAATTCACTGATTTGTGCTCATTAGTTTAATCTGTTTAATTAATAACCCAACTGTGCCAGTCTCCCAGGCTGAACCCCCCTTGCGTTAGATTAGGCTGTAAAACTAACTTAGGAAATTAAAATACTAATTAGGATAAATAGATAATACGTTTCACTCTTATTGATCGACACTCTACTTACCATTATATACAAACTTACCGGGTACACTGCTTGTTAAGTGTGTGTGTTATTGATAAGTCGGTTAAATATAAATTTAAGACTTGAGTTGGCATTGATACTGCTAAACCACAACGACACATCACGCATCAAGTTTTTGGCGCCGCTGCCGGGGAGTTAATTGTTATTATCTGTTAGATAGATTGCATTCATTGTATATTAGATAGATTGCATATTTTTGGCGCCACTAACTTGTTGTATATTAGATAGATTGCATTCATTGTATAATTTGCATATTTACTTTTTTTGTGTGCTTTTATTTTCTGTAATTTTCTTTTTATTTTTATTTTTATTTTATTTTTCTTTCTTTGTACTGACTGCTGTCGTTGTATTGTGCTGATACAAACGATACGGCGCATCTGTTTCTCAGATGCGGCGTATTGCGTTTTAATTTTATAAAATACAACGCTTTTAATAATTCGAGTACGATGCATCTTTCCCCAAGATACGGCGTATTCTATTTTTAATAAGAAATTTTTCGAAACCCTAACGCCATGCGATGCATCTGTTTTAACAGATACGGCGTATTTAATATTTAAATTAAAAACAGCTTTCGAATTATTAAACAGAAGCGACGCATCGATTTTCATCGATACGGCGTATTTACTAAATCAAAAATCTTGTATTTTGAAACATAACGAAAATACGGCGCATTAGCTTCTGCTATACCGTGCATTTATTTTTTTATAAATATAACCGATTTTTGATAACTAACCAGATACGGCGCATTCTAATTCAAAAGCGGCGTATCGATTTTTCTAAATAAAAGTCTGATTTAATTTTAACGCAATAAGATACGACGTATCCTTTTTCCAGGATACGGCGCATCATCTATAGATATCAACAACTTTTATTTATCCCGAACGGAGAATATTCTAATCAACTTTTCTGTCTCTTTGAAATCTTTTACTGCGAAGATTATTTGTTTTGTGTTTCAGGAATCATCATTGATATTCTCCAAGCTGGTTTGGAAGACCTAGAATCAATCTTTTATCAATGAATTCAAGATCACTAATGAACTGTTGCTGAAAGAACAAAACAATATGATTAGAGAATTGGCAATTGAAGTGCACCAATTGTCAAGGGCGATTAAGGAAGTTCTGTTCCGAAGGCACGACCTGAAAAGAAGTACTTTGATAATTACATCGACAACGCACATAACGAGGTTGTCGAGTTTGACGAGAACAAAATAGGAGCTGAACGTGAGTCTAACTTGAAGACTCTGGAATAAAGACAAGTGCTGACCGGGAGACAACCAGGAACTTTTATCTTATTTTTCTGTTTAAGTCGAGTCTGTCAGACCTGCAGAAGATGCGGCGCATCTCCATCATGGAATGCTGCATATCATCTGCACTGGTCATATCTTATTTTATTTTTCTACTTTTTTTTTAATTTTTATTTTCAGATTTTAAAACATTCTGTTAGTTTATTTAATGTGGCGCATCCCTAGTTAAGGATGCGACGCATCTTTTATTCTGATTCGTATTAATTCCAGGCTCGATACGGCACATCTTCTTCCATAANATTATAGATTCCTGCACTTTTGTGGAAACATCATTTATGAAGCTTAAACGTTATCATCCACAAGAAAGTTGATTTTTGCTCGTAAACGCATAATAGAGGATCATTCCGAGCAAATATCAGGGGAATTTTTCTGTTCTAATTCTTTTACTTTCTAGTTTTTAACCTTTGACACAAACAACGAGGACGTTGTTTAACTTAAGTGGGGGGATGGAGAATTAGAACACTTACTTATTGATGAACTCAAATAAGTAAATTTTATTATCATCATTTATCCTATTTATTTAACTTGTTTTACTCTATTATGTATGAGAATCGGTGCTTTAATGTATACTTTAGTGATTCTCAGGTAAAAACAGGTAAAAGGTGAAACTTGGCGATTTTGGACTAATTACGGAGCAAAATGAGCAAGATGTCAAAAGTCTACTGAAACCCAGAAGATGCGTCGTATCTAACTCAACAGATACACCGCAATATCATACTTAGATGAATTCAAAGACCATTGCCTGACTTTGAAGAATGCGCCGCATGGAATTCTATCATGTGCCGCATATGAAACTTTAGTCAAAGAAGAAGATCAAGCTCGTTCTACTCCAGATACGCCGCATCACACAATTGACATACGGCGTATCACTATCAAGACTTCACCTGAAACAATCCAATACAACTGAAGGACATGCGCCGCATAAAGATTCTAGTTACGCCGCATCTAATGGCGGTGTACGAATATTCCAGAATATAATAAGTTTGGACCCCACGCGAAGTTAAGTCAATGCGCCGCATCTGCTCATTATATGCGCCACATCGAATCCTCAGACAGAAACTATAAATACCCCAAGACCTAGACGAATTTAGTGTGCCACCAAACCCTAAGGAGCCGAATCCAGACGAACAAGCAACACAAGACACGTCACAAACGAAGATATTAGAGCTGTAAGAAGGTCCTGCATGTTTTTAATTCATTAAGTAGTTTTGTTTTATTGTAATAGTAAGCTTTAATTCACCAGGATTGATGGTCGGTAGTTTGTGAATACGCAAAATCAAATACCCGCCTTAAAATTGCTTTCCCATCAATTAAAGTTTATATGTTTGATGTCTTTGGTGAACTTATATTAGTGCATTGATTACCTCTGTGTCTAGCTGAGCACTACTTGGGCTGCCATACCCCTTCCTCGCCTATTTAATCTGATGTCTTTGGATAAGTAGGATATTCATAAGTAATCATTAAGGGTTTACTCGCCGATATAATGAAACCAACGAGTACGGGCTTAATTATATACACTTCATATAAAACTAGCAATAAAACAAGTGACAAGCTGCTTAATCATCAGGACAGGTCTTCTTATTGTCTCTATTATCTATCTGTGTACGTGTATGCTATTCGCTGATTTGTTCTCATTAGTATTTACTATTTAATTAAATAACCAAACTGTGCCAGTCTCTCAAGCTGAACCCCTTTCGTTAGATTAGACTGTAAAGCTAACTTAGATATTAAAATACTGATTAGGATAACTAGATAATACGTTCCACTCTTAGTGATCGACACTCTGCTTACCATTATATACAAACTGACCGGGTACACTGCTCGTTAAGTGTGTGTGTTATTGATAAGTCGGCTAAATATAAATGTAAAACTTGAATAGGCATTAACACGGATAAACCGCAATGACACATCACGCGCATCAAGTTTTTGGCGCCGCTGCCGGGGAGTGAATTCTTATTGTCGGTTATATTTTTAGTATTTTAATTAGTTTTTCTTTTTATTAGGTTTTTAGACACTAACCCCTAACTTGTTGTATATTAGATAGATTGCATTCATTGTATAATTTGCATATTTACTGTTTTTTGTGTGTTTTATTTTCTGTAATTTTTATTTTTATTTTTATTTTTCTTTCTTGTACACACTGCTTTCGTTGTATTGTGCTGATATAAACGATACGGCGCATCCGTTTCTCGGATGCGGCGTATTGCATTTTAATTTTATAAAATACAATGCTTTTAATAACTCGAGTACGACGCATCTTTCCCCAAGATACGGCGTATTCTGTTTTTAATAAAGAATTTTTTGAAACCCTAACGCCATGCGATGCATCTGTTTTAACAGATACGGCTTATTTAACATTTAAACTAAAAAAAGTTTTCGAATTATTAAACAAAAGCGACGCATCGATTTTTATCGATATGGCGGATCTACTAAATCAAAAATCTTGTATTTTGAAGCGTAACAAAAATACGGCGCATTAGTTTCTGCTAATACGGTGCATTTAATTTTTATAAATATAATTGATTTTTGATATATTACAGGTACGGCGCATTCAAATTCAAAAGCGGCGTATCTATTTTCTAAAATAAAAGTCCGATTTAATTTTAACGTAATAAGATACGGCGTATCCTTTTTCGTGGATACGGCGCATCGTCTGCAAATATCAGCATCTTTTATTTTTCGTATTCCCTTTTCGTTGATAATTTCCTAATGTCATACTTTCTTGAACAAATCCTACTGATAGTTTTATGCTAATTTCAGGAAGCACCTGAAACAACAAAGCTGCCAACAAGAGATATTACGCAAGCTAACGGTAGTGCCAAGATTGAAAACCAGTGGTACGAAGGGAACCACAAGTTTGGTGTAAGAGGGGAATTTCTCAAATTGTTACAAGACAATGCCTTTCAAGGATTCCAGAATGATGACGCCGATAAACATGTAGAAAGGATCCTTGAAATTGCTAAACTCTACAAAACAAAGAATATGACCTATAACCAATTCGTGCTCCGAATCTTTCCAAATACACTTACAGGGGAAGCAATGCGTTGGCTGGACTTCGAACTCGACAAACCTCTTAACAGTTGGGTTGAACTTAAAATAAAATTTTTGGAGAAGTTTAGCCGGGAGTTCACCTGTTGGCTAAAATCTAAATTTCTTTTCCCTGAAAAGATGAATTCGTCTATGAAGAACGAACTCTGGACTTATTGGAGAACAGGAAATGACGAAGAGGAAATAAATAATGAGGAGGGTGAATTGTTTAGAATTGAAACAAACTTGTTTGATTATGAAACCCCTCTATGCAAGGAGTTTAACGAATTTAACTATTTGTTAAATGTCGATACTGATGTGCTCACTGGAGATTTACCTGGATTCAAAACTTTTGATGCATTCAAGAATACTTGGTTATATGAATGGAATGATCAAATTCCATGGGTTTCCAATAAGTCAGTATCTTACGATGAACTAGTGCATAGCTGCGAGCCCATTCGCTTCAAGGACAGAACTTGTCAATGGCCAAGCTGTGATTGGAGGAATTACGGAATCTGTAATGGGGGGAATTTAATTGGCATGACACGAAACGGAGATGATATTAGTTTTGCAGATTGCAGTTGGTATGACTTGGTTGAAGATGGTGAAAGGAAAAACGAAGCCTTACAAGAGAAAGCAAGAATCAAAGGACTTATGGAACTTCGCGACCCTAAGGACATGACATTTTTGGAATGGGTACATAAAAGCTTTAATGATTATACAAAGCTTGACAAAAGATTACAATGGAAACTTCGGAAGGAATGGGACAGAATTCAAGGAGATTGTGAATCAAGTAGTGAGGAGAGTTACCATCCTATTGAAGATGTTATAGGAAATCTTCCTGAATCGAATACGAAATTTATGAAGAACTAACAGACGAACTTGAAGAATACCTTAGTTGCAATCAAGAGTCTAGCTTTGTCAACGATAATGTTGAATCATTCAAGAAGAGGAAATGTCAACTTCTGGGGATACCATATCAGAAACCTCCGACCTTCACTACTGAAAGATTCGAAGTGATTAAGTATTCCTTTGGACCGATGGAAGAATATGCTGCTATCAAGATAGCCAAGTCTAACGAGCTTACCCGATCCGAAGAGAATGTTGCAGAGATATATGGTAACATCTTTCGAATGAAGGAAGAAGGATGGCACGTGACAAGAACAAAATAGGAGCTGAACATGAGTCTAACTTGAAGACTCTGGAATAAAGACAAGTGCTGACCGGGAGACAACCCGGAACTTTTCAATTTTCTGTTTTGTGTCGAGTCTGTCAGACCTGCAGAAGATGCGGCGCATCTCCACCATGGAATGCGGCGTATCATCTGCACTGGTCATACCTTATTTTATTTTTCTGTATTTTTATTTTTTCAACTTTAAAACATTCTGTCAGTTTATTTAATGCGGCGCATCCCTGTTTAAGGATACGACACATCTTTTATTCTGATTCATATTAATTCCAGGCTCGATACGGCGCATCTTCTTCCATAGGATGCGGCGTATCGACTGACCTGATGATTTACAATTTTAATTTTTAGGTTTTATTTTCACTAACTACTAATGTATTATAAAAGTTTGAACCTTCTTAACTCAGGTGTGTTAAAGTCTAGGCGGTATTATAGATTCCTGCACTTTTTGTGAAAACATCATTCATGAAGCTTAAACTTTCTAAATCCACAAGAAAGTTGATCTTTGCTCGTAAACGCATAATGGAGGATCATTCCGAGCAAATATCAGGGAAATTTTTCTGTTCTAATTCTTTTATTTTCCAGTTTTTAAACCTTTAAAACAAACAACGAGGACGTTATTTAACTTAAGTGGGGGGATGGAGAATTAGAACACTTACTTGTCCAAACTTTTTCAAAATATTCTTAAAATGCACTTAATATATAAAAATTTAAAAAATTTTAGCATGTTTTTGTTTAAGTCTAAATTACATAGCCGCACACATAACATTACTTTTTGCCTATAATCAAAAACTTTAGTGTGCTGGTGACTTGTAAACTTTAGAACTTGGCTTGGATACTATTCGAGACCACCATAATGAGTATTATCGATATAATTGGAGTGACTTGTCTAACTTGGTAAAATTCTAGGATTACACCCAAAAAGCCTTTATATGTTATGTGATATTAACTAACTACACTGGTTAGTTAACCCCCGTATAAACCCTTTCGTTACTCTCATTTTTAGAGTAAGAAACCCCTAGAAAAACCCTCAGAGCCATTCCTTTTGTTTCTTACACCTTTGTTAAAATGTTTCGTTAAACCCTTACACCTTAGCCTACCCTGTAGATTGAAATCTGTGGTTAGTTACTTTAGGCAAAGTGTGTTTCCTAACATTACATGTGTTCGCGTGCGTAATTCATTATCTTTGGTTAGGTCGGGAAATTGCACAATGCAATTGGAATGAATGTACATATTGTATATNTAGTTAACCCCCGTATAAACCCTTTCGTTACTCTCATTTTTAGAGTAAGAAACCCCTAGAAAAACCCTCAGAGCCATTCCTTTTGTTTCTTACACCTTTGTTAAAATGTTTCGTTAAACCCTTACACCTTAGCCTACCCTGTAGATTGAAATCTGTGGTTAGTTACTTTAGGCAAAGTGTGTTTCCTAACATTACATGTGTTCGCGTGCGTAATTCATTATCTTTGGTTAGGTCGGGAAATTGCACAATGCAATTGGAATGAATGTACATATTGTATATTTTTAGTTTATTTTTCGTGTGTTTACTACTTTCACTATTATAGTTATTTCTGAAAGTTATGAAAAGTATGGAAAAATTATCCGGAAAAATCGTGATAGAAAAAGTTGTGAAATTTTACACAGTTAAAAAAAATAGAAAAAATAGAAAAGAATAAGAAAGAAGAAAAAGTTGGAAGTTTGTTTTAACCAACTTATGTAAAATTTTGTAAAGTGGGAGATATCACCACTATTTGTTGTTGTATATTATATTTATGATTGAATGGGAGTTGGCCGTTACGGGAACGCCAACTAAGGTTATTCTTTGATTAAGATTTTATTGAGTATAATTCGTGTCTACCTAAAGCGTGAGTTACATGAGTCAAAAGCGTGAGTTATTCAATGATATGAGTCTTATTCATGGGATGGTTGGGAAAGTAATTAACCACACTTAGGATTTTAATCTATTTGTTTTGTTCATTTTTATTTTACACCAATTTATATCCCAAATATTATCCATACCCTATATCATTCTTCATCCGAACCTTTGATTTATTGAGATTAGGGATTTGAGCAATCTTAAGTATCGTATTCGTGGATTCAGCTATGTATTTATGATTTTGTCACCCTTTTGATATAATATTATAGGTGAAGATTACTTGGTCCTATCTTTAGCCTATTCGAGTTAAGGAATTGAGCAATTGCGAGTATCGTGGTCGTGGATTCGATCATGTATTCGTGATTTTGTCGCCTTTTCTGGAATATCAGATCGATAGAGATTAAAAAGGATGATCACCCTTAACCAACTAACACATTTTACAGCTTTAGACTTGTTACTCCTTCGCTTTAGTGGGAGAGATGCATATACTTGTCAAGCTTCTGATAGAATATTCGTCACAACTAGCAACTAAACGATTTTAAATTGTTTTATATTGAAAAATTATTTTGTTTCTACTTCGTTAAGTGGTTGGTTGTATGATTATGATAAAACGAATACGTGTGTAAGATACTCTAAATCATAACATATATGGTTCTTGTGTTTAGTTAGATCAAAGTAAGAAAGAAGAGAATAAGAGGAAGAGTTTAGAGAGAGAGAAAGAGAGAGAGTTGGGAGTTCTAGAGAGAGAAAGTGAAGAGAGAAATAGTCCTATGATTAGAAGCTCCAACCCTTCCCATGTGTGGGAAGGGCTTTATATAGTTACAATAAACGCTCTCCTACGAGCTGTGGATCGGGTGTACAGTGGGTAAAGACCCGTCCATCCTCCACGGTGTTACTTAAACTATACTAATTACTAACTAATAAGATAAATACTACGAGCTACATAATGCTAAACAATACTCGGGGTGACCGAGTCTTCTATATAAAAAGCGTATTCCTAACAATCTCCCCCTAAGGGAGGTCACCCCGGAAATTAAACTTTGAATTCTAGCATCTAAATCTTTGTCGATATCTTTGTAGCTCGTAGTCTTTGATTCTTCACTTATGGCTCACTTTGTACTTTAAGCAATGATCTTTTGATTAATGTTCCTTTGGCATGTGTGATCTTTGAGCATTCTTTGAGATCATCAGCCACCGTAAATCTCCAAGCTCATCCTTCGTAGTATCTCCTTCATGTGATGTAGTGACTTTAGGACCGTCATGCTCACACTCTTCTGGATTAGGAGACTTTTCATCAGAGTTGCGGAAACGTTGTTGTGAGTCTCTTCAACATTCATTGTTGCAAGTCTCTAGACATTAGTGATCTTCATTCAGAATGAGTTGTCAGTGTGAGCATGAGGTATGGAATGACACGATTCAGCTGGAATTAGGTACCACCATCACCATCTTTGTATGAATACCTGAAATAAAACAGTTACCAGTAAAGTTGGAGAACGAGTATGGCTTTGTCATTCGTTCTGGGTGGTTAGATTAACCTTCGGATCCGTGAGGACCGACCTGTGATCAGGTAGAATCCTCTTTAAAGAAGACTCTCCTTGACAGGAATTTCCAGCTTGTAGTAATGAGTATTCCAAAGAATCTACTTCGGAATCATCATACTAAGCATGTTCTCTTACCGGAACGTCTCAAAGTAGACAGCACGATTGAGTGAATCGGTGAATTGATATTCACTGATTGATGAGAAATAGATTTATAGAAATCACTCGCGTGTAACTTAATACATATTTTAGACACGATGAGAGTTTTGTAATTTGAATCACATTTCCATCAAAAATACTTTTGTTTAAGAAAGAATACCCAATCAATGTGCTTGAAAGAAAATAGGTTAGCACATTGAAAGGTTTTACAAAAGCATCTGTCAATCCATATCCTGGAACAAGTTTGATTCAAGATTGAATCGCCCCATCGTTGCTTTCCAGTTGTCACTTGATCATTGATCCAAGATGGATCTCACATGTCACCTACCAAGAGCTTGAAAGATGTTCGCTCTAGAAGGATTTCCATCGTCATTGTGAATAATTACATATCACTCAGATGTTCTGGCAATACCACAAGGATAATGCGTAGGACTCTAAATATATTATCTTACTTTTCACGGTTTATGAAACTGTAAGCATATTGGAAGTGTGTCCTAATGAGATTTATGGATGATCTCTTGGCTCTAGACTCAATAGTGCGTTTTGATCCGCTCCTGGAGACTAGAGAGGCGTCTCCTGTTTTGGCATCAACATGGCTCGCAATGAGCGGTCGATACATTATGCAGGGTTCCCCGTGAGAATGAAACAAGTCCTTTTAAAAGAACTTGAGTGGCTAGGAAGGTTAGTGCAGTGCGTCACTGGGTCCATGACGTCTTGTCTTCAATACCGGTGTTACCTTAGTAACCACCAGTAGCATATGTATTGAACCCGGTTTCTGCCCTAAGGTTGAATATATGGAGGGCTATTTCTTTTCACCCTTTCTCATTATATTTCTTTTTCATTCTTCAACCCCTTCAGTGCTTACCGAGACTTCATTACTAGAACCTTGTTGGGTTTGTTCCATTCCTAGCTCTATCTCAGTCGGCACTCTTCCCTTTCTCACTTTTTCTCCTTTTATCAATCATTCCTAAGGACTTCTATTCTAACTATAGGATTGTCCCTGGGAAGATCCTTCCGGTTCTGGTGGATCATGGGAACTCATACCTAACCTTAACCACCCTTATAACTCCATGCAATAAAGTAAATGGTCGGTCTTTGGTCTTTTTCCACATACTTCATGTAACCAAATCATTGAAAATTCTCTCAAAGTGCTTATGATTAAGAAACTCATTTTTGTAACACTTTGAGAGTTTTGAACATTTTTCAAATGCTCCCCCTCAACATGTGCTCATAGGTTTTTGATAGAAATATGCACATGTCGGGGTGAGTTGCACTTTACGAATTGATCCACTCTTAATAGACATATATCCTAGGGACACGTTTACGTTGCATAGTTAAAGGGATCCATTATCAGCTTTTAGGTGATAACTAGCCCTAATACCTAGCTTGAAGTTGTTAACATTCCTGATAAAGGAAGTTAGACCCGTCAAAATATACATCTAAGAAGAGCTTCTCGAAACGGTACTTTCTACTTGGATAAATCCTTTCGAATACAAGCATTTGTGTTCCATCAATTCATGGGTTACTTCTGAGTCACGCTCACATAAGATGCCATCAATAAGTTCACCACTTGCTCCCCCTCAATATGTGCATTCTATTTTTCAAAAAAAATTTAACACATATGGGAGAGCATACTTTAAAATTCAAACCATCTCATTTTTTTAATCTGATTTCATATTTAAATTGTAACATCTGGTAATTTTCCTAAAACCTAATCCTAGCCAAACTTCTATTTTTAGAGCCAGAAACGTTTTAAAACTTTAAAGCATGTTAAATTTGATTTGAAGAGCGTGAGATATATTAGGAACGAGAATTTATTTGTAGACTAGCTCAGCACAACCTAGAAAAGCCCGAATATATTTTTACTTGCCAAATTATTTGATTTACTATGAGTTTGAGAAAACTATGAAGTTTATGCTTGATTTTATTGGAAAAACTATTTCGAGAACGATGGCGCAAGTTTTATAATTTTTCGAGTCCGTTTGCTATGTCATTTGAGTCCCGAACCGTTTTATGAAGAAGACTAGCTAAAAACCCACTCATAACACCCATCTATAAATACCCCCACCCTACACCCTTTATTCATTTTACACACCCAAAAACACACACAAACTCTCCTCCCTCTCTCTTCTTTCTCTCTCTAAAAATCCGGCCAACCCCTTGCCGGCGCCGCCACAAATTCCGGTCACCGGAATAAATTCTGGCCAAACCAACATACACCACCTATCAAATCTTGTAGATCGGGACATCCCCGACTCATCCCCGCAATCCGTTTCACCCCAAAAGCCCCGACGCGCCCTAGATCTACAAAAGTATAATCGACTTTCGTGTTTTCCGGCCAAAACCCATTTTTCCGGCGAAGCTCGTGGTAACCGAGCCATTCTCCACTCTCTTCCTCACGTTTCTTTTATAAAAACCCATTTTAAACCAAACCCTAATTTTTATTTTATTAAATCCGAATTTATTTTCGGTTAATCTTTAAATATAAATGTTTTAAAAAGGTTTTTGATATTAAAATCGTGTGGAAACTCGTGTGGGTATTTTTCTTGGTTCGTTTTGTCTCGACCCGAGTCGACTCACCGAGTCAACTCGGTGACTCGGTGAGGTTTGATGATTTATTAGTGGTAGAGTCGAGTTGGTAGCGATTAGAGGTAGTTTGGTGGTTTCGTTTATATTTTTTGAGCCCGTTTTGGTGGTTCCTTGCATCGGCAGCCGTGACCCACCACCACCGAGACATGGTGGTGGTGGTGAGTGGCGTTTGGTTGTTATTTTATGGTTGTGGTATATTTGGGTTGATAATATGTGGTTTGGATGTGGAATTAATTAGCCGAAGTGGTATTGGGATTGAAGTTGTGATTAATAGGTTAGTGACGGGTTTAGGATTAAAAATTGGTATTTTTGGTGAAGGCGAGACATGGGATTGTGATGTTTGTTTCGGATTTGGTTTTGGTTATGTTTTGTCGGGATTGGTTATTAGTCTCGGACGGTTATTGTTATTATTATAACCTTATTATTATTATTATTAGTTTTAAACGGTAAATATTAATACGGAATAATAACTATGAAA